>JAHDVE020000835.1:0-73005 GCA_022606495.2 Halesus radiatus
AGAGTCGGGTACTTTCCGACCACCCTCTGTCCTACCCATCTCCTTCCCCCGCCCATTACCTTCAGCCTTACAACATACCCCAATTGAGGATGACATAGTCTCACTGGCTCTAGACGGCTTGGAGCAGTTGGGACTCTTGTGCGGTAATGTTATAAAAAAGGCCAAGTTTCTCTTCGCACAGGCTTGTTTCTTAAATTTGAATAACCTGACAATATTTGGATTCCTCCTCGTACCATCATTATAAGTGGAAAATATTGATTGAGCAACGGTGTAAGATTTAGGTACCAGAGTAGGTACTACACCCGTGACGTTACAAAACCGATGCTTTGGACCAATCGACTACTGATTTTCCCTTACAATTTTTTGGGGTGTCTTTCCTCTGGAATTGCCGACAGTATTTTGTGCAGAAGTCATTCTTCTGCCATTCTGACCTCATCCACGAAATATGGATAATACTAGAAGCAGGGAGTCGATACCAAGCACGTATTGATAGTTACAATAAATAGATCTGGTTTTATATACACCGAGCTACAGAGAAGACGCCGCACACAGCTCGCAGCTTCTTTTCTACGTTCAACCTCTTCATCTTGGCAACCATCTCATGATGTCTTATATCGTTATGTTTACAATCTGATAAAATCTGAGTTTTTACTCTGAAATTATTTTTAAAATATCGCACAATGTGTAGTGTTTAAAAGTTTGTTTAAACTCATTATACCGTTTTCTCAAGGTTTTATATTTAGATGTTGAAATGAGATTTTCTTTCATAAGATTTGAGTTTAATATTTTATACTCAGACAGGGAAATGTACTCGCCATACCCCAGGAAGAATTCTAATTTGAGGCAATTTGGAGACAAATTGTATTGTCTGTTTCGAAACTTCCTCTCATTTTGAAAATCGTGAAAGAATTACTCATAATAATCACTCTTAGAGAAATTAGTCTCTTTGATATTTTTGAAAACAATTTGAATATCAAGTTCGCACAGTTTTAATTGAAGATTCAGCCTTCGACCCATCAAAAGAAATTGTTGAAAAGGTCAAAGTTACCTTAGCATTCGAAATGTCCGTAGTTCAACGGGAAACTTTATTTTTTTTGTTGCTTTTTTGTCATATTATTCTATCCAGAGATCTATTCTAACAAGTTGCCCAGTAGCCGACCAGGAGTCAAGGCCAATTACGTGCTTACAGACTTCATGAAACCTTCCATCAACTGCCTTATTGTAGGTACTTCCGATCGACCCGGGCATTTTCATTGTTTCCGCTGTATTACTAATTTTCCCGTTGGATGTTAGAGCAAATTGTTTAATAGTTCTAAATTTGTTTGACTAAACTTGAATTATAGATAATAAAATTATTTTCTTCCCAAATGAAGTTGGAAATCGTAATACTTGTAAAGTGATCACTGAAGTGTGGTTTATTCAATTTCGATTTTATTGAAATAAATACTAATTTTAAACCGGCAATAAATTAGAAACACTTATCACATTCGTGTAAAACATTATAAAATAAAAGAGAAAAGTAGTGTTCTGGTATCTGGGTTCAGGTATTGTGAATGTAATACACATATTTTGCTTAACCAGCATAATTTGTTTTGTCACCGTGACAAGAAAGATGAAAGAAGCTTTTTAAGACTTACTTCTAGTATTGGATATAGTATCTCCAGTAGAAGGAGAATTAGTATGTACTTGGTGACATAATTGATAACACGCACGGATTCAGAATTATCCATTGCCTTGTCCTTACCATCTTGAGTAAAAAATTAATCCTGCGAATTTTATTATCCTTTTCAAAAGATCAAAAGATCAAAAACACTTGAAATTTCTAAGAACTTCCATAAATGTTTAAGCCCGTGAAATACATCAAAAAGGCCATGAAATATGATAGTATACTCGTATTTGCATTGTATGTCTATGTTGATAGGTATTTATTCCTTGCATCATGACCTTTTCACTGAACTGTTAATTATTGATAGATATTCAGCACAAATAACCCGATTAATGATTGACTAGGGAAACTAGCACGGCCGCGCTGTTGCACGACAAATACATTGAATTACATTTTCGAAAGCACAATGACAAGGTACGATAATTAATGCTTGATGAAATCAATTATTTAAGAGTCATTAAAATCGAGTTAATTTGTAACACTTTTGATTCATTAATTTGCAAGAAAAGCAGCGCACATGAGTGAGATTTATTTTTTATCATCATCATAGATCATATTTTCAATATATATTTTTTAAATATATTTATTATATATAATTAACAACATTGTTTACATGGTAATGAGATTAGGTATGTAAATAGTGAAAATGTTTTTTTTATTTATTTATATAATCTTTTTAGTTTCTTTTTTTTCAAAATTAGAGGGAGTACTGTTTAGTTTGTTATACATTTATTAATTGATAAACTAAAGATCTTAAAAACTTAAGACAAGATTTTTGTGCATAGCGCAAAGGGTAACAATTATTTTTATAAACAATAATTATTAGCCTGAAACACTCATCCAAATGGTGTCCTTCCATGTCCTCCACAGGACTCGAAACCTAAAACCTTCCTCTGAGAACTGTGTCTAAACCACTTATCCTTTCTTTTAATAGAACCCTGGTAAGATTTCTTTTATATGCATAACTTTCATGCTAGAAAAGCTTAAGGGAGCGACATCTATCGACTTGTGGAGAGTTTGATTACAGTGAATTATAATCCAATAATTTTGATTCATAAAACTCGTTGCAACATAAAACCACGAGATGGCAGTGAGAAGAAGGTGTTCCCTCTTATAAATAAACATCACAGGATTGGGTGAAATCAACGAAAAAGTTACCAATCAAACGAGCGTTCTACATAAACAACAATTAGTGGTGACAGGACAAAGGAAATATTAATTATTTATGTGAATCGAAAGGGTTCAGATCAACGGCCTATAAGATAAACATTTCACTAGCGGTCGAACAGGACGAGAAGAGGTCGTGAACTTTAAACGAAACAATGGGAAATGCAGAGATGAATAACCATTGAAAATGGAAGTAGAAAGTAAAAATAATATGCAAAATGTTAATTACAAATAAAAAAACTACAAAGAAATGATTTATCTTGCACGGGGAAAGGCGTGTTTGCATTAGAATTTAGACAGAGAGGCGTGTCATGTAAGGTTAAGCGGAAAAACAACGAATTAGAGAAAATAATTCAGAGAACAATAGCTTCAGCAGATGAAAAAGGGAAGAAACAAGAATTATACAGTATGGAAACTTCGGCAAACTTAAGAGGCGATTTAGGCGAGACTAATGTGAAATAGGAGTACAATTTTCTAATTTCAGGAACGTAGATAATTACAAGGGAGTGAAACTAGACTGATTTTAGGTGATAAAAGGTATTAATTGAGTAGATTCGGGACATCAGATATTATGAAATTGTAGATGAGAAATGTATCAATCAATTATAAAATTTAAACTGAAGGAATTCAATAGAAATATTGAGATATATGGACTACTACTTTGAATATAGTTCGATACATTTAGGTAAAATTTTGAGGTTGTCAATGACTAATGTAAACAAGGCGACAAGAATTGTTTATCCGAGCGATCAGATGAACATGAAACTCGGGCAATAAAGAGAATGTGATATTGAGTTAGAGTGGAATGGAGAAAGGGGAGTGGCCAGGAAAGAAGTGAACGAACTCATATCTACCAGGTTTGGGGTAGGTAAATCGCAGGTAAAACGCCAATAAATTAATACATAAAATTATTAAAGGTAGTGAAAAATCAATTAAGGATGATATCAATCGACCCGGATGAAAGTATAAGCAGACGATAGGTACATGCAAAAGGTGTAATACAGCTAGACCAGGAAGAAGCAGTGCAACACATTGAAAAATCATTCTGGAAAGGTATATTTATTAACTCAGGCAGGTGAGGTGGGGAAGAAATTATAAAGTGTTTACACCAATATTAGGATCAATTGAAAATTGCACGAAAATATGCGTTAATCGAATATTCACATGTTAGATCAGAGAAAAACCATGTTACCATTGGAAAATTCATAAATAAAAAGATATCGCGTATAAAGACAACCCGGGACTAAGGGAAATTCTAAAATTGAACGATGTGAAGAAGGCGCTTCTTTAAATAAAATTCAATAATGACATGGTGGCTATAAATACGAGATACCCGAGTTCATAGGCGACCAAAGAATAAGCGATAGATAATATTTTCAGAAAAAAAAACATGAATCGAAATTTCCAATTCTATAATAAGGAACAGCAGGGCGATCTAGAGGAATGAACTAAATTCGATCCTGGCTGGAGTGAGGAAAAGTGATGGATTCAGAGGCGGGCCAGATTTTATCTAAATATTTACATTGAAGAATTACAGTCGAAATTAGTATTACTTACATATAGGTTTACGAGTTAATAGAGAACATAATTTAATGTAGGTATGGAATGGAGTTAAATCCTTTTGATTCTAAGCTAGGTATATAAGGCAATGTAATGAGGGAATATGGGATTAGTCGCGAATACGTCGGGCGAGAAAAAATTAAACTACGTGCTGGCCGATTTTAAGTAATTGTTTTGTTTTTGGACTTAGGAAGTTTCATTTGATTTGTTTCTTACAATTAAATAAAGTTTTAAATAAATTCTTTTAAATAGTTGTTGGATTGATTCAACAATAGTTTGATTAAATTCAATAATAGTTTGATAAATATTGAAGTTTCTAAAATTCATTATAATTAAGTTGATACTAAAAATTACTTCTGTGAATTAATTAAAATTGGTGGTTTTAAGTGAAATTATAATAATCGAAAGTGTTTATAAATAAAGTGTTTGAATCGAAGTCTTCTAAAATTCATTATATTTAAGGGAAGTGATATAAAAAAAGTGACCCAGTAAATAAAGTGTTTTGTGTTCGAATTAATATTGTATTAAAATAAATTCTCTTGTTGATCTAATACAATAATAGTTTCATAAATAGTGAAATTTCCTAAAAATTAATAATACTTAAATTACGTTAAAGATTCTAAAAGTTGTAATTAAATTAATTTTCTCAAAACTGTTAGAGCAATGTGATAATAATAATAATTTAATAAATATTGAAATTTCTAAAAATTAATAAAGTTATTTGTTTAAAGATTTTTAAAATTAGCTTCTGTGAATTAATTAAAATTGTTTAAATGAAATGTGATTTAATTCATATTTTGTGTTGAACTAAATTAATTACGAGTTTAAGAAAAATTAAATATAATTGCGTTTAAAATAATTTAGTGAAAGTTTAAAAAACAGCTGAGTCTTAGTTTCATATAATTCATTTTTAATACCTAGCGTGGGATTAATTTCGTCAAAGAAAAATAATAAAGCTCTAAAATATTACCAAGCGTTCGGTTTACGGATTTAATTAATAGTTAGTAAAGAGAATTACGTGAGTACAAAGAATAAAATAGGAAAATAAAACAACAAAAATTTAAATATTGTTTAATAATATCCGGATTGAGAGATCATTAAATTTGAAGAAATAGTACAAATCGGTAGATCACGAATTGAAATTAGGAAACACTAGATTGTATTAAGTAAATATTTCTAACTTAGATTAAACATTCCAGGCAGGGAAGTTCAATATTTTCTGAATCTTCATATTGGCGTGTATAACCCGTCTGGAAAAATTATGAATTTGTCGGAATTCAGGTGAGTCAAATCAATATACAAGTTTTCAGGATCCCGGGGAAGGCGAGGATGGAGATATGAATTATATTTCTAATGACTTATAAGTACATGTATTGTATGTGTGTATATGTAAATATGTATATATATATAATTATATTTAATGTTTAATATATAGGTCAATACTATACGACCGTTATCTATCATGAGTAAATGTTTTGTATACTTGATCAAAGCCGTTCTAATCAAATAATTATGTTCAAATACATTTTGGGGTACCCGAGCGGTATGTCTAGCTCCATTAAATATTTTACGATAATCCTCTCTTTTCACATTGAATTATAATTAAACGAGTACTAAAGATAATTCAATTGTCTCACTCAATAACAGTACTTGAATTTAAATATTCAGAAATATAATTTTTACATAAATACATCTAGGTATTTATAATAATTTCCGTTAGATACTTACCTGTATAAACCTCTCTTTTCGCATTGAATTATAATTAAACTAGTACTATAGATAATTCAATTGTCTCACCCATTACCAGCACTTGACTTTTAAATATTCAAAAATACCTATTTTTTTTTTCCATAAATACATTTAAGTATTTATAAAAATTTCCGGTAGATACCTAAGCCTTTACTAAGAGTATATATGTGTGTATAGGTATATATATAAAGAAAGTGTATAATGTATCTATCAAATCTATATGGCCGTTATTTATTTTATGTTTATTTATATACAATGTTTAATATGTATATATATATAAAACCAATTATTATATTTATGTTTATCTCCTATAAAAACAATTTATTTTATTAATATATACATTTTCCTAACATATAAATTCAAAACTAACGTTACTAAAATTACCAACAACCCAAACGATTTTTATTAATTCAAAGATCGTTATCATTCTAAAACAAACCAATGAATCCTAATTGTTATGCTTCCTGACGGGGGTCTCTGACACTTAATAACTGTCGCATATCTCAATGACACACTTCCTCGACTGTTATTAAAACTAGGTCAACATTCCAAACCACACCTTCTTTTATCGAAGTATGTAGATACGTATAAGTATGTATATATATATATTCGAATTTCAGTACATCTTACGAAGAATAAGTACTTTAACAAACGTCGACATTTAATTGAAAAATAACTATCATCTTTTGCGATGGACTATCATCTTTTAGAAATCACGTATTTGTAGTTTGCGTACATAAATATTTTTATAGCGCCATTTTCATAGAAAGATTCAATTCAAATGCGCTCCACACCCGTTCGAACATATTGATGAATTCAACAGAACAAACAAAAACCCACATTACTAGAAATATCAAAATAAGCATAATCATTCGTCGACAATACGTTCCCAAGTTATGTTATAAAATTAATTTTATCTTCGACTTAGGTTTTCAAGGTTCAGGCCTTGCAAATTTTGGGCTTTTTGGAGTCCTACCTTTTCTCCAAACAAAAATCAATCTACAGTTAAATTCAAACTACATGAGATAGCAGGGTCTCATTAAACCAACCTGTCAACCAAACCAAAAAGTAATATATCATGTATATTGTATTATCACTTTTACGTATATTCTTATGTAATATGTCTGAATATCTGGCACAGATTCACGACCTGTGTTGGAGATGTCAGATCCACAATTTTCTGGGAAAACTGGAGTATTGTGGATTATAAAAACTCGTATTGTTTACATATATTTATAATTTGTACCTATCGATTGGGCAGAAATAATTGCTGATTTAAGCGTGGTTATCTCTGAACTCTTGATGCGGGGGACGGCCTTTCAACCCGGACTTTGCAAAATTCGCAAGTATATAATGTTGTTTGACGAGGGGACGGAACCGGTTTGATCTCCTTTAAATGTAACTGTCTGGAGGACGGGAATTCGGAGGGTCTCGGACCCATGGATAAGGAAGGTGCTCTTTCCGTCGCGGTACAGGGGATGACCAATAGCGCACGAACTGAAAATTGAAGAGGTTACGTATACCGTTTGGTCAGGCTGTACGTCTGTGAAGAGAGAGTTACTGACCGGAAACGTGGTCATCTGAGTACTTTAGGGATTGGTCTGGAGCCGAATTGCAGCAAAACAAACCGTATTCGATCTCTCGTCATAACAAAAGCTGTGTAAACTAAAACCTAATCATGTAATTTTCCCAAATTTAGGAGAGGATGGAGATGGCGCCAAAACAAGTAAAACTGTACCTTTTAACCATGAAATTCATTGAAACTAACCCATGTAGAATAACACTTAGTACGATGAGGAAAGGCGATAATACTGTGATCATTACATTTATGTATACCAAATTTGAAATTGAAACTACGTCGTATTATATAGATCAGGAATAGTGCAATTAGTATAGCCCAGAAGCTAAGTTTTCCCATTAAAACTCACGATAGAAGAAAAATAGAAAATTTAGGGGTAAAGTTAGGAAAATGCTAGTCTTCCTATAGGAAATTAACGTAGATTGCATAGTAGGATAATAATAGAGAGTTCAGAACATTAAAGTCTAAGATAGGAATGTTAGGAATACGAATTCTGTCAATGGTATGCGAGAGTCTGCCTACGCTACAAAGAATAGGGGTTACCACAAATAAGGCCTTGTTTTTCCAATAGTCTGAAACAAAAAACAACACAACGTAGACTCCGGAAAAGCTTGGGAAATTGACCACATTGGAGTGCAAAATTTCCGTGAAAATCATGAAAATCGGAAACACTCGAATGTTAGCATAGGGCTAGACGTTACACGCTGGCCAAGGAGGAGAAAAAAACCTCAAATTGAAAGGAAAACTACAAAGAGTTTTCCAATCACATTAGTTAGGAAAATTTAAGGCAGCAGTAGAGGAGTCATCTTAAATCGGTGGCGCGAACGGTAGTCTATTGCTAAATTAAATCATAAACGAAGGAAGGACGGGCCATCACATCTTTAAAGCCTAGTGGGGGGGGGGGGCCATCTCACCGGTCAGATGCTCTACCGTTGAGCTACGTCGGCTTATCGCAAACCCGCCAAGTTAATCAATATATACTAGTTTTTCATTCAATAATTACTGTTTTTTATTATATTTTCAATTTGGATGAGTGTTTCAGGCTAATAATTATTGTTTATAAAAATAATTGTTACCTCAGGTAAGCCACAGATTACATATTCCAAAGAAGAAGGTTTATTTGGGTAGAATATTTTCAAAGTGGAAAACGTAAGAAGGTACCTACATAAAAACTTTTTTATTTAGATTTATTTAAAAAACAAAATGTGTCCAATTAAATAAATTTTTAAAACGAATTTCTTTGTTAAGAGATAAGAATAGTCGTCACAAGGCATTTTTTTCGCTCCCAAATCAATTATGGCACTCAAACAACAAGCAAGAATTCACTAGTTCATAACTTTATTCCAAATTTTTTTTTTAAAATCCAGAGCAAGGCCGGGTACACATTAACTAGTAGTCTTCGATAAATATTCATGATCAAGACTAGCGTTTTTGTGATAAAAGATTGGACCTGTTAAAGCTTTAATTTACCGAAAATATATTTAGAAAATTTCTACTAATTAGGTTATGACGACTGTTATTATCGAAGATTTTATCAATCATGATCATAAATTTTTTTTTAATTTGTTTTTTTTTTTTAATTTGAATGATTTAATATAATTTTAACCAACCTCAAAATGAATCATGAATCCGAAAAGACACAGAAAAGAAAAAAAAATAACGGTATCAGCTGTTTCTCGAACCCAGGACCTCACGGTCAATCCGGGACTTTGGACCATTTGTCATGTTTCATTTTGAGAGTTGTTAATATTATCATCAATGATTAAAAATATATTACAATGATGTTTATAAGTTTCAATAAGTTATTCCAAAATTGAAGATCATTTATTTAGTTGGTCATAATAATTAATTAGCGGGAGATGAAAACATAATGCCCATTTTTAAATATTAAATTCACAACCCTTAAACGAATTAAAAAAAACTCCGCATAGCCTAATTCGATCATAGAGCAATGCACGTTGCTGCTGACGTATCATGTTGGGTTAAGAATGAAGTTTTATAACGATAAAGGAGGCTAATAATCACTATAGTGTATAGTTACTCGCATACTGTTGAAATCAGATATCAAATTGACACGACATATATTAAGGCGAAGCTATAAGTGAAAACGCTATTTCGATAATTCTATTCTACGAATCGGTTTCCATTATTAAAACCAAAAAATGTGCTTTAGATAAATTGAACGTAGTTTTCAAGAAAGCGTTCAACCCACAAATTGTCAAAATCGACTTTATGTTTTCCTACTTATACACCCGAGATCTTTATATCGATCCCTTGGAATAATAAGGTTCTATCTTACATGGCAATGTTACGTGATAATCGGCCTTAAAGTTGCTCTCCGACAAGGTTGTGACGGATGGAACCTTGTTATTCCAAGGGGTCGATATGCTTAAAACATCCAAACTCCAAATTCAATAACAATTTACAAAATCTGATAATCAATCCGCGAATGCCGTAATGTGCACTAGTATCATCAAATTTTCAAACGCCTTTTTCTCAGCTTCATGTTTTTGGGTTGGATATTTTCTGCATAACCACGCTCCATTAAACCTTTTCCTATAAAACCCATGAAAAGAATTTGAATAAATTTCTTAATGACGTTATAAAAAATATTAACGTAAAAGACAAAAAAAAGTTTTTTAAAATAATAAAGTAGCATATTGTATTATTTGTCAAAGATTCTGTGAATTAATTATTTTTTATTTCTTAGAAAATCACAATTTTTTCGCTTATTACAAACATTTCTAGACTCCGCTTGCCAAGGGAATTTTATACTCGTCGTGATATAAGACAAACAGCTCGTAGCAAATATATTTGGTTGGTATTTTTTTTTTTCAAGAATAAGTAAGGCAGTACATAGTACATACCGTCTTGTCGCGCAGCATGCCGACGCGGCAGTTGAGCGTGGCCTCCGAGGCCAGGTGCGTGCGAACCTGCAGTGCCGTGGCGCCGTTGAGTGGTTCATCGAAGTACGGTCCCCAGTGGTGCTCGTGGTGATGCTTCGGCTGGTGACGGAACGGGTGCAGATCTAAACACATACATCTCGTAAATTAACAAATTTATGGGCTTAAGCCGGCACTCTGCGCAACAACTTAAAAGGAAAATAAGAAATTTCCTAATATGTATAGTACGTATACTATATAAAAATTATTCATTGAAGATAATAGTAACAAATCTCGAATGAAATAAAATCCGAAAACACACAGAAAAAAGCTAACGATTGCATCTGGGACTCGAACCCAGGATCTCTCGGTCTATTTATATTGTTGTATATGTATATGAAAATTAGTTGAAAATGATATTGACACGATTTTTTAAAAATTTAATGTAAATCAGATTTAATAATGTTGTTATTAAGTTCTGCGAGCATTTTAGAACTTAATAATAACATTATTATTTGATTTACATTAAATTTAAAAAAAAATGGAGTTCTACGAATTAAACACATAAACAATAAATATATTGACAGATCCTAATAAATTGAATTATGATATCCATAAAAATTACAGAAAGTAATACGGTGATATAAGCTCAGTTGCGCTGGTCACGGATTGACCGAAAGGTCCTGGTTTCGAGTCTGAAATACGACCGTTACCTTTCCTTTATTATTTTGGGTCGTTTCTGTTTCATGTTTCATTTGAAATTTATTTTTTATTATATTCTGTAATTAAAATTATTATAATAACGTTCATAAATTTCAATCAGTTTTTTTTTCAATATAAATATACCATTAATTATCCATTAATATAACTTTATAACTCTTTAACTTTATCCTTTAATATTAAAATCGAATTCAAACATAATGTAGTTCACTGACATACACTTCGTCTCATTTGAATGTTTACACATGATAATGAACTCAAATAAATAATATTTTTCGGTGAAACGACAAAAGTCTTATTATGTACACGTGGTTTAATAATAACTAAGAAAATAACAGATTAAAACGTCCTTTACGTCATTCCACCCTATCTAGATATGCATTGTGGAAAGCTCGACAACAATCATGACGTTATTTGAATCAAAATCGTATGTAGCTCTATTCTCTAACCATATCAAATCGAGCACTCTTTATGACACCAGACTTTTATAATAAAAATGTGACCTTTTATTTTATTTAAAAGGTATACATTGCGTAATATGATGTGTGTGTTGCACTCCCAAGAGTGAAAAAACTCACTGTGGGATCATAATATGATATATACTTTACAGTAGAGCTTCAATAAAAAATCACAGTAGATAATTTATTAACATTCAGAAATCAAGAAATATATTCTACGAAAATGATAAATAAATCGTAGCATTTGTAAAAAAAAATTCCTAAAGTTCCTCATTACATAATGATAATATTAGAAGGTTGAAAAATAAAAGAGAGCAGAAGTAAATACACTTGGATATCCAGAATGTACCCGGTTCTATGATGAAAGATAAATCACTTCCCGTGGGCAGCGCAATTTAATATTCTCCGAAAAATCGCCGCAAAACGAACAACGCAAACCTCCACTTCCTTCCTACCTATCATTACCACGCGGACCTCAGCAGCCCCCATCTCCTCCTTCGCTTTGCCTCTAATCCTACATCTCTTACACAGGACCCTTTATTTTATGTATGGACTCCACTCCTAAATCTCCTCCAATTTCGCCGGAACTTGTTTTCTCATGCATATTTCCCCCTATCGCCACGAACATTCCCCAGCAGAAAAGCAACAACAAAATACAAAAAATAACATGACAGAATGAAAGATGTCGCGGAGGACTCGGGTTAGAGCGAAAGTGCCAGCGGATCTGTTTATTCTTGGCGACAATTTTATTCAGACAAATGCTGATACATTTCCTCCAATCTTCCGTCTTGCTCTTTGATTAAATATACATTTATTCGGCATTGATTTTGACCGTCTTCTGTTTAGTTTCATGGTGTATTTCAGTGTTTCAATAAAAGATTTGGGGTTATAATGTTTTCAGCCTCGGGCGGAAAAGGTTTGCAATAGTTAAAGCTCAAAATGTTTAACGAGTTCTATGTTTTGGTTCTTAATGGGGGACCTGGGAGACACGTGTCCTTTTTTATACGAAGATTTCTTCCCGTGGCAGTTAAAGAGTTACAATAAATGTCGGCAGAGTATGGGCCTAACAGCATCTTCATTCGACTAAAATGCCAATGTCGCGACGTGATATATAATTCCTCCCTGGAAAGACACGAGATTTACGATAATTACCTTACTTTTTTAGAAATACATTATTGTTCCTATTCCTGGTATACCCTAAGCACTTACACGCTTTTCTGGTAAACGTGTATTTTGTCAAATATTTTCTCGTTTCTCGACTCATGATTATTGAGAAAAAGAAGCTATTTTGAAATGAAACCGATAGGCTTCCGAGGTAAAGAAATTTTTTTTCGATACAAATTATTTCTTCTTTAGGTGAGTTTGTAAATCTTGCACCCTTCTTTCAATAGGTTAAAATTGGATTTATAATTAAGCCAAGCCAAGTAGTCCTTTGACAGATGAGAAGAGTAACAGTTGGAAAAAAAATCGAATTTGTGTGCGATTACGGATAAATGTGATTTGAAAATGATGCAGTCAGTTAGTATTATAAAAAAAAATAAGATAACATTGCGTCTTCAAAAAATATAACGACTTTTTTAATACATTTTTTTATCACATTCGTTTGATTTGTCTCTCAGTAAAGTTCATAAACCAGCAGAATTCCCAGAGAACTAGAACGTTGTTAACGCGTTAAGATGAAAAAATCTTTCATCTTTCAGCTGAATAAATAAATCAGATTAATATATTACTTTAAAAAAATACATATATTGTATAATATTTGCATGAAACTTGTCAGCAGGATCTTAGTTCAGCAATATTATATAATACAACAAAAAGTTAAAATAATCATATACAAGTATATAGAAGCGAAACAATGTAACAATATGCATTTTGTAGGCACGCAAGTTTGAAAAAATATGAAAACAGCAAAACAGTTTTCCTACAGTGAAAACAGATCCCATTACAATAAGAGCAATTAAATAATTATTAAAAAAATATCGGCAGGTATCACACAATCAAAAAGATTGTCGTATTTGTTTAAAAGACAACATAAGAAAGATCGAAATATCCTTAATACATAAGGTCACTTCCCAAAAGCCCAAGGCTGACATCCGTGAGAATTTCTTCAAAGAGGATTTTTTTTTTTAATCCGTTTGGCTACTTGTTAAATATTAATGATAATATAATATGATATTAAGTGTTGGTTGACAATATTTATTTTTAAACATACTTAATATGTGAACACATTGTTATTAATATTTTTTTTATCAACAAGTGTAAGCTTAACAATTCATACATAGTCGCAAAACATTTCTAACTTTTCCCAACTACCTACTCCTGCCTCAATGAAAAACGCCCCTGACAAACCCCTCTAAGTCGTTTCATCTCTTCTTATGTCCTTTTTAAGCAGTTCTACCCTTTCCCGGCTTATACTGGTTTCAATCATATGCGGTATGAAGCCTATATTAAAAAAAAACAGACATATTCATCACTTAAATTATTGTTGTCAAAAGAAAATTTTAGATTTCGTAATTAAAAAAAATGAAAATATTTCTATACCTCCATCAGTTATTATTAGTCAGTCTTCTACAAAGATGATACCCAGAATAAATTGATTAGTAGATATCATACTTCGGTCAATTTAATACTATTCTATTGATGCACCCACCGAGAATTTTATATTTACATCAATACCGCACAAGAGTCTCAACTGCTCCCAACCGTCTGGAGCCAGTGAGACTATGGCATCCCCAATTGGGAAATGTTGTGAGGCTGAAGGTATAGAGGAGGAGAAGGAGAAGGGGAAGAGGAAGGTGGGGAAATGCCTGGCTATTCAGATCTGGTCACCAAACACGGCTAAAAGCCATTTTAAGCAACGTTTCAATTCTGAATGGTGGTCTTTCACCAGGGCGATACTGAGAGTATTCTTCTCTAGCAGGGGTTCCCGTGCTCACGTGGTGAGGATTGTCCAGCTCTCTGCAGCGGGTACACCAGCCCACCAACTGATTAGTCGGATCGGGAGAGACCGGTTGAGGGAGACCCCTTGACTTCTCCATCCGGACACTTAACCCATCGCCTTGCACTACATTACGAGGGATGGATTAATACATCCGTCACTCCTGAATACACCAACCCCCAGATTACTACCCACCCCTCACACATTTTTCATTTTCAGTATTTGCTCTCCTTCCTTTCCTAAAATACCTCCCACACAGCATCCTCAAATATGACATTGTCCCTGAGTGAAGTTATTTTTCTCAGAGCCTCCTGTGTGAAATTAATGAAAGAAAATAAATAATCATTCTTACCTGTTTCGTCATATCTATTGGTCAATGGCCATTGGTCATGTCATAACCATATCAAATGATCAAATTATGATATTATCACAAATTTGTTTATTATTACTCCTACCCATTTGTACTTGTATAATAACAACATTATTATAATTCTCATCACTCAATATGGAAGCTTCGGATAATATTATGGAATCCAATTGTTCGGAAATGACTACTGTTTGCGGTGGACACGTCGTTCACTGCAGGATATTCACCAGGCAGGGGAATAATTCAACATGATTAGTACGGTCTCTACCCGCCGCGGAGGTGTGTTAACACGTTTTGTTGATTTATAATGCGAACGCAGAAATGAATTTATTGCCGAAAATGAATATGGATATCGACGAATCGACTGCAGAGAATATCAAAATAAATATGTTTCATATTTTTATTAAATGATTCGAAGCAAGTAGGTATCATACCTAGGTTGAACAATTCACTGAATTATGAAGTTTTACAGCGAGCAAGCTACTGATATTTTCTGTCTTTTATGGTATTAAGCCGTGTTGCGCTTCTTCCTTTTCATTAAGTCTCCTCAGTCAGCCCTGCAGTTGATGTAACGGATGTGACAGATGTTACATATGTAACAGATGTGACAGATGTGACAGATGTGAAAGATGTGACAGATGCGACAGATGTGACAGATGTGACAGATGTGACAGATGTGACAGATGTGACAGATGTGACAGATGTGACAGATGTGACAGATGTGACAGATGTGACAGATGCGACAGATGAGACAAATGTGATAAATGTGACATGTCACAAAAGTGATGCGTACGACAGAAAATCTGTTCTTATCATCCTAAACGTTGTCTGCAGAAAGGGGAAAAAGCGCAATTTGACTCATTTCCGCAAGTCATAAATAAAACTGGTTAAAATGATTAAAATAATAAAACTAGAAAGTGTTAACTTTTAACGACAGGTAAATTAAAACGAACCAAATAATTGGTCGGTCAAGATAGCGCAAAAACCAACAGACTAATGGAGAAGACATGATAAAGGTAAAGTAAGTAGGTTAGGGAAGCTGGGAGGACCTCCAAACGCCGGAACGATTCAGTACTATAGCCACGTAGCGGGTCTTTGTACTACCGCATGCTTCCTTCACGCAATACACACTACGCAATCTAAACATGCTAACGGCGGCCCACCACTTTCCTTATGTCTCGTGTGAGTAGGATTCTACTCGTTTTTCCTTCATAGGAATAATCAGTACAAATGTATCTTTGTTTTCGTAGGAAACAATCACTGTGTGCTTTGATATAATTATGAAATGAAACATATACATATAGGCACATATAATATAAAACAGTACACTGAAACAGTGATAAATCTCTTTATCTTTGTCGCACCGTTACATTGTTTTATTTGTATTATTTTTTAAATACATTGTCTTAGTTTTATATATAAATTTATCTTTATACTACACGTACTATGTACATCTTTTTTTTCTTAATCAAATTGTAATATACCTACTACAACACATATACATGTAGATACCATATATTATATTACTTGACCATTAATAATCAATGTACACTCCTCTTCTATCCACAATCAAATGCTTCTAACAGAAGAGTAGTATAAAATCTGCAATTACAATCTGTAATATGAAACCATGTAACGAAAAGTTTAATTAATAAATATATTTTTTTAAATTAATTAATATGTATTGTTGTGTAAAGAAGGAAAGGGGATGGGGAAGGTAAGGTTGGAGGAAAGCCCCTAAGTTGGAAAGCCAGTGTTGTGTAAACTCGGAGTGTTAGGGAGAAGGGAAACGAGGAAGAGGAAGGTTGGGTTACAGGGGAAGTTATGGGAGACAATTACAATCTGCAGGACTTACCCTGGAGGTGGTTTCCTCGATGTTGAAGTCTGCTCCGGACATTAGCCTAGCCTCAGATCGGCAGGGGACATCAACTTCTTATCATACAGGGTCGCGAATCGATCGCAATCTTATAATTGGGTTGAGGGCGTTTCTATTTCTACGTTAAATTAGTACAGGAAAGTGTTTTCAAACTCGGTGTTTATTGCAACTCAGACAAACATGATGGGTTAAGAATAATCGTGTAGACAGTAAAAAATGTCTTAATCTCGGTAGGATTCTATTGTAATCTCTCTCTCTTTCTGATTGGAATCTCTAACCGAGTTATGCAGATGAAACAAGGGATTAAATCAACACATTATGGGCAGATGGGAAATCAGCTCTCATGGTGTTCTGGTCGAACAGCGGGGGTGGCTGGTTTAATAACACACTGAGTTTAATAGGTTTTTTATATTTAGTAAGGCACCATGTTGAATGTTTTGACGGCAAGAGGCAAGTCTAGCTGCGGGTGTCAGCCCGCCTGCATTATATTTGCTCGTAAATAAATAATAACAAAAATGGCCGCCTCTTTTTCAGAGACGCAGTTCAGAGACGTAGTTATCTCTTCGGGTTCCAGACGAGAAGTGTGCCAAGCGCAGCAAGGAGCGGTCCCAAACCGCCGTGGGCGCTCGCGTCGCTTGCTCCTGTTTTGTTAATTTTTGATCTGATTGGTTTAATTGGGCGCTCGAATCGCCTGATTGGTTAATTTATGGAGGGAAATCATGTGGTTGTTTGCCAGGCTTATTTGCCAAAACGAGTAGCTAGAACTCATCTCAGGGTCAACCTTTCGTTACATAACAGTATACTCACCGTTTGATAAATAAATTGATGGTTTGAAACAAAGTCTTTAATTTCATTTAATAAATACTCTTTTATTTGTGTAATATTTTTAACGTCCACATGCTCTACGTATGATTAAAAAAAGGTACATTAAGCAGCACTTTTCATTTGAATTTTACATAGAAATCTGCGTTTTAGTTTTTTAAATAGGTTATACAATATTTTATGCTTCCATAGATGAAACTAAAATATTTTGAAACGTCTAGGCTTGAAGGAATTCCAAAATTAAAATGCCAATTCATTGACAAGTGGCTTGTGTTGAGCGTTAACGTAAACCTACTTGGATTTTAAAATAAATTATTTTCAAATATGTAAAAAATTGTATTGGTGAAATTGTAAATTTTCTATTAAAAAACCTTTGCTTTCTTTCCCTTAGATAGGAAGGTTTTGTCTAGCAATTGTCTCTTGCTTACTCGTATATGGATATCCACCATAAATTAAATGTTTCAAAATGTTTTTTTTTAAATCTAATGAGGGTTTTCAGAATCTTTGGTATTTTTTTCATGAGTTTCATCTTTCTAGTGATAGAATCTATCTATTAATAATATTGTAAAGCAACCTTGAAGTGATTTTTCCGCATGAACGGCCCTACACAAATTATCCAATATTATTATTTTTATTACGTAGAACTGATGTAAGGCTGAAAATGGTCTCCTTTCCACCCTGAATGAAAATTCCTTTCAAGTTATGTATTCAACGATATTATATTTAAAATGGGAGTGAAAATCATTACAAAGGTAATGAAGGAAAGAGTATTTTTTTCGTTATAATCGAGAAGAAGAACTCACAGTTATCGGATCCGCAAAAGTTTATTAAAATCTGTTACTTTTTAATCTGTTACACAATGCTTCTCACCTTCGTAGATATTCGTCGATATTAATTTATTTTACTGATGGATTTATAGATAATCTGTACACTATTATTTTCATGGTGGTCATAGCAGCCACGTTCTACTTTTGTGTGGTGAGGTAATATAAACATTTTGTTTGGAAGTTTTATTTACTATGTACTTTTGCTATTTTTGATTTATTAAATTCGCTACCGGTTTCGACACAACTGTGTCATTCACTACCGTTCTTAAAACTAACTTAAATTATAAGTACAGAAACAAATTAGTCACCATTAGGTGAGGGTAGTGGGAGTGGTGATTTGAAGGGGGGTGGGCAGTGGGAGGAGTAAAAGTTAATAGGAAACATGGTTAGCAAAGGTGATTTACAGGGAGCTATTATTTTGTGTACTAAATTAATTTTAGATTTAATTTACTTATTAATAGAAGTGAACGAGTCGGATCGGTGATCCGGATCTCCATACGGATTGAACGATCCAGATCGCAATGAACGACCTTTGCGGCTCGCGGATCGTCGCGGTTTGCAGATCTTTGCGAACGAATGATCTGCGAGATCTGGTGAATACCCTTTTGTAAGTGAGAATTATTTTAAAAGATATAGGAGGGCCAAGGGAGCTGGGGAAAGAGAATGGTGAGGGAAGACGCGAGCCGTCGTTCAATTCCGGAACACTAAGAAGAACGGATTTAATGATCCGGGTTGCTATACCGAGCCGTTTTGCCCACCGCTATTTTTTAAGTTTCTAAGGCGCCTAATTTAAAATATGTATTAATATTTGAATGTTTAAACTTAGTTTTCTCTATATTGAAGCTTTGGCCTATCTCTAATAAATGATTAGAAAATTCGGGATAGTTATTATTTCGTAAACACAGTTCATGTTCTCTGATTCTAGTTTTCAAATTAAATTTAAGTGTTAAGAACGCTAGTGAATGACACAGTTGTATCGAAACTGGTAGCGAATTTAATAAATCAAAAATAACAAAAGTACATAGTAAATAAAACTTCCAAACAAAATTTCTAGAAATTTCTATATAGTGAATGCCGAAAAAATACAAGAAAAGGTAATATAAACCCTGATGAGTACTACCTACTCGTACCGTTAAACGTAAATCGTGTACCAACCTCGCAAACCGCGGCTCGTGTGGTTTCCCTCAGTCAGGGAGCCATAACCACTAATATCACGTATGGCGTGGTATTAACTGCCATATTACATAATAATGGAGTAATTTATTAACATCGTCTGCAAAACTGAAACACGCCATTCTTTGGCCCATATTTAATGTTATCACACAATGTAACCAAAACGCCCAATGCAATGCTTGCAGAATCGATGGTATGGTACAATATGCTTCGGTAAGGTTTTATAATTTTTCCGTAATACTCAATATTTCATTTGCTTTAAACGGTATGAAAGTATTTCTGGTAACAATGATTTTATTTCAAGAAAATAAAGAAAAAATGTATTTTTTTTATATGAACGATGAAGTGAAAGAAAAAGTAAAATATAAAGTTAAAGATGAAGTGAAAGTTGAAGTAAAAGATGAAGTGAAAGATGAAGTGGAAGATGAAGTGAAAGATGAAGTGAAAGATGAAGTGGAAGATGAAGTGGAAGATGAAGTGAAAGATAAAGTGAAAGATGAAATGGAAGATGAACTGGAAGATGAACTGGAATATGAAGAGAAAGATGATGTGAAAGATAAAGTGAAAGATGAAGTGAAAGATGATATAAAAGCTGAAGGGATAGATGAAGTGAAAGATGACGTGAATATACGTATATCTTACCATCTTGATCCTCCTGCACCGCCGTCGTGGTAAAGACAGAGAAGTCCTTGGCTGCGATGGAATCTCGCAGTTGCTTGGTGATATTGCGGAAGATCTCGCGCGACAGCTCGAGCGCGGCCTGGCGCGCGGCCTCGCGCGGGTCCATGGTCGTGCTCTTGGCGGGCCGCACAGAGGGCGCGCCGGACGCGGCGGGCGTGCTGGGCGCGTCGAGGCTGGCATCTGTGCTGGAGGTGCCTGCAACAAGCGAGAAAAGTACTTAGCTACGATCCATAAACATTAAAAAATATATTGAGAGGCAACACATTTTTCGGTATTCCGCTGAACGCGGAAAAGCGAAGGATGTTTGATCTGTACCGTTTTGAAAGAAAACAAAACTCCACCAAATCGACCTTATGACTTCTAGCCACCAAACACTATACATATTTTTTAAAGCAAACACCCTGTTGCGTAACATTATAATTAATATAGGAAACATTAACCTTGTTTTACACCATTACTATTTATTATCGCCTTTGATGTCAAGCATGCCCTTTGGTTTGTTACATCGAAGCTTGGTATAAATTGATTTCAATTATTTACGTATCTTTGTTGACATGTAAATAGCCCGTAATGTTAACGTTCGATTCAATGAACATTTAAGAGCATTAAATAGCTATCTCGGTCTAGAAATCATCAATCGTTCAATGTAAACAAATCAGGCATATGATTTTAGTTTAATGAGTAGGTAGCACGTTACAAAATGGAATAGAATATACATTTGACAAATCAGGAAGCTCAGCCTCTGTTTTGTCTAGTATCTCATCTGTTATTTGATAATGTTCACCTGTATTATATTCGTACAAAATCGCATGTTATTAAATAAATTAAATTCATGATACCTGTTCATACAAAACCAGGTAGTAGCTAATGAATGAATAGCACATAGTGTTATAAAAATTCTGTAAAGCTATTTTTTTTTAATGTCCGTTTGTCATAATAATATTTAGATTCCAAATCAACAGTACGTTATCACCGTAAGAGTAAAATTGTAAAAATTTAGGAAGGAAAAGTAGCAAGTCAATTTTTTACGCGTAACATATTATATACGTGAGTTACAAAAACACAAAAATCATTTTAAAATAATGAATTGCATGTGATTAACTGAAGTAAAAGTCAAATTTAGAAACTGAGTGATTTGATTTAGCCGGTCAGTCACTGAATTGGTATCGCGTTTGGATCCCACCCAGGCGTCGTGAGATCGATTCCTCAACTGGCTATGTCCTCCATTGGCTATGTCTGACGCAAGCAACATCTTTCACTTAATGCGATGGTAGTAGGAGATTTCCAAATATTGTCGGTTTAACCGTAACACCAAAATCTATTTCTCTTAAAAAAAGAGGCATTTTTTTAGAGTAAATGCAAACAAATAGAAAAACTATTTAGTTAATTTAAGCTGAAAATGGCAGTCTAATCTCTCATTGGGTAATTTGGGATTCGAGTTTGAGATCGAGCTTGTTTAAGCTCAAATTGGGAGGCTTACTGTCTGCTGTCTGCTGTCTAGGCAGACGATGTGCTAGATGCCCATCAATCTTCCCATGGCTGTGTCGGAATACGTAATAATATAATCAACGTAACTACGGTAGTAGTGGTAGTAGGAAGTAGCCTACGTGCTGGGAGACTGGGAGAGAGAATAAAGCTTTTTAACAAGTAATTGTACTGGAATCAATATTTTACTTGAATCTCGGTAGCTAGTAGTTATTATATTTCACTCTCTTGTTCGGGGAATGTATCGTGATAGAATTAATAGGATACGGAAAATGGAAACAAAAAAATTTATAAATTGGAATAAGAATCAGACTGCTTATTTCACACAAATCGTGAAGTAATTGCTCTAAGAGTGCCTGCTTTCATTTGGTGTTTTTTTTAAATTATAGTCGGTTTTGATCTGGTACCGCCATAAAAGAGGACGGCAATAAGACCTCCCAGCCAGTCTGTAGTAATCTAACTCTTGCCTCCAAATCCAAATAATTCTGCATCGAATGTCACCTGTTTTTTTCATGGCATGCATTTTAATGTTGTCTTCATAATATGGGGACCATGAAAATATATGTAATTATAGATACTAAAAATAATAATGATTAGGGTTAATTTCCATAATGTAGTTTTTTTAAGGCTCACCTCAAGTACGCTTTACACTAACTTAACTAACTAACTAACTAACCATCACGCCGTTTCCCCGCAGAAGTAGGCAGAGAGGACGGACCGCCTACATACATTTCTTGCTTCATTCACATTCATACATCGTCTCATACATTCTCTTCTATTATTCCGAATTCTGACATGGCCCGACTCGAGTATTTGATTCAGTGGATCGTGCCATGTCTTCCTCGGGCGTCCCCGGCTTCTTCTTCCATTCACATTCGCGTCATACATTCTTCTTTACTCCTTTCTTTGTTCATTCGCTCCACGTGCCCAAATCATCTAAGCGTCTCTTTCTTAATCTTTCTCATTACGATTTCATCAGCCTTGCATTCTTTACGAATTTCAATATTTTTCACACGATCATACATGGTTTTACGACACATTCGTCTCAGAGATCTCATTTCTACGGCATTCAGTTTACTTTCATCCTTTCTCTGCCAATTCCATGCCTCACTGCCATACATCAGGGTCGGTATCACCTAACTTACCTTAAACTTACCTTAAACTAACCTAACTTAACTTAATATATTTAGAAACTAACACATACGAGTATACTATATACGTACAAAAGCTATGACTAATATTCATGAGGAGCAGACTCACTTACATGACCAATTTAGAATAAACTAGAGGTATGAACACAGAGGAAATAATATACAAAGAAGCCCTATAACGTAAGGGGAAGAAACAAAAATTAGAGGGGCGGGAGTTGAGCTAGGCATGCCGTCAATTTAAGTAAAACAGAAACTGAGTAAAAAGGTTCGGCTGTGTACAAAAACAGAATATTTTGTTAGAGTATTGAGTTTGACCCATTTAATAAATGTTTTGTAATTTGCCTACAGCAGTAAAAATCACTCGAAACAAACGAGGATGGCTGTGAATTAAGCTGGTGCCAAAATGGATATCACGTGATCGTTGGCTCCAGCCATCGAAATCATACTTGGGGAAAGTCTATTAATTCTGATGTCAGCGGGTATAAATAATCAAATGCGGAGTACAAACAACAAAACGGCATGAAGATATGTACTGATATACAATACCTAATGCAATTAGAAATAAGCCCCATAATAATTAGCGCCGTTACAATCACCTCGAGGTCGCTTTTTATCTAGTATGTTTTAAAGTTCTTTCTAAAAAAGTGTGTGTTATATGGCTATGGTAGAATCCGCACAACTCCTTTATTGGTGACTGAATGGTTTAAAAAAAAAGGTTTTTTTAATCACCCGGAGCAACGAATTGGGAGTCGCGGGTTGTTAATCATTGAGAAAAAGGGATTATTTTTAAATGGCAAGTGAACAGCGAGCACTTCCTGTGGTTATTCAGGCCAACCAAATAACTAGAGCCTTTTTTCAATACTTTATCCAATGAATGTGTATTTTAATTAGAGAAAAACTCAAAACTTACACGGTATTAAAAAGCATCAGATAATATTTTTTTAATTGTCTTTCCTTAATTTTGACTTCTTCACATGCCCTACTTACTACTTATAGTTTAATGCAGTAGATGCTCTCAGTATCGCTTTGTTTAAAGACCACAATTCAGTATCGAAACGTTGCTTGAAATAGCTTCAGCCGTTTTTGGTAAGCATATCTGAATAGTCAGATATTCCCCTACCTTTCTCTCCCCCCCCCCCCCCCACCATTCAGCCTCTCAACATACCTCAATTGGGAATGCCATGGTCCCATTAAAAAAAAAGGTATTATTTTAGAATGATTCACAAACTGAAATAAAAATTAAACAACATCTGTATCACGTGTACGTTTGAACCTTAAATTTAAAAAAAATGTATAATTCACATACGAGTATATATGCATAAATTTTTAATTTATATTTTTAATATTTTTTTCTAATATGACGGAACTTCGGAATACATTATTTTATATGAGTTAAATGAGAAAAAATATTTTAATTCAATAAAATTTACTTGTGTACGTTGGAATCGAACCTAACCAAATCATTTTCATTATCTTAACACAGTTTTATTTCCATCAAGAATTCATAATTTCAAAACTTTACTTCAAATAATCCATAACTCCGAGCAACGCCAGGAACAAATACGTCAGTCATTTAGTAACATAATATTTACTGTAGAAATTCTGTATAACGCAACATCGTAAACAAATCGTTATACCACAGAATTAATTAGAAAAGTGATTTAATCGTTTCAGATCTAAATTAAAACCGGCAGTGATAAAAAGATATTGTTTTTTCTTGTTAAATTTTAGATTTATTAGAAGAATTTTGGCCTAGTTTTTTTTTATCATTCTTTGAAAGTTATTGCTATTTTCATTTGAAAAAACGCCAGGTCTCTTTAACACAATTTTAAAAAATATACACTATGCTTACGATAATTTATTCATTAAAAAAAAATTATATAAAAATTTTAAAAATTAAATTTTTCCTTCAGAACTTACATAAAAAAAACAATGTAAAGACTGCGGAAGACAAACTTAAGCACAAAAATCACATTTCGAAATACAAAACATGGCTACCGCCTGAACGAGTAGCTAAATTTTACTAAAAAAGTTCGTGCAAAACCAGTAATGCCATCAATTTTTAATTGCTTTATATGAGAACGAAAATAGATCTGTATATTTTCAAATACATGTACACAAGTTGTGTTATTTCAAAATTTATTAAATACGTATATATATATCATATTTGCTATACGTTCCAGCTTGGTAGATACTTTCAATGTCGCCCTGGTGAAAAACCACCATTCATAATCGAAACGTTGCTTGAAATGACTTTTGCCGTGTTTGGCGACATGGGGCTTGATTTCGCTTCTTTTTAGGGATAAAGCATGGTCCTTAGGGTTTAAGACACTGCTTAACTGCTTAAACGTAAATAAAAATACATTTTTAATGCAGTTTGTGGTTTAATCTTCAAAATTCATTGGTTAAACTACTAACTTATAAAATTTTATACGAACAAGGCATAATATTTAATTATTTTATCTCTCTCATAATTCTTTCGGTAAGAGCAATTTTGTGATATAAAACTATATTTCAGCACACTAACTGTTAGAGGGGGGCCCAGCGCCATCGCGCTGTAAGCTTTGATCACGTAAACTGCGACGCGTTCGCGGTTGGCGCGTGTCTTGATAACTGTATTTATTATTTATCACGTTAAAATAAATACACCTTAAAGTGAATCGATATTTTTCACCATTTCAGAAGGTAGTTCTATTACGGATGATCGGTATTTATCATATGGCAGCGGCACTACGGATGACGAGACCATTGTTCCATAAATGAATATGTGCAGCAAAGCAAATGAGATATAATCTCATTTGCGCTCGCTTTAAAACTAAACTACATGGACCATGGGAAAACACAATTGTGAAGTGAAATAATTATATTTTTGTATTTTTTAATATTTTTTTGTATTTGTAAATGTGTAGTTTTTTTTAATTAAAAACTATAATAGTGTTTTTATTTAATTTAATATCTGGAGCAATTTACATACATACTTGCAAAATACGCATAGCACTAAAACGGTTACTAACTCTATTTATTATACAAATAGACTTGAGCGCACTTACAATACTTTTCTGAGTTTTAATGAAGGATTATTGGTTCCTAAGCATACAAACAAATATGAATAAATAACGGTAGATTACATATTGCAGAGTTGGCTATCTGAAAGAAACTAATTGTATTAGATAATTAGGAAATATTATTTTTTTTACAATGTGTTGTTGTTATTTAAGATACATTTTTTTTCAATATATTCATAAGTAGAAATATTTTTGGGTACGATAATTATGAAATACTTACGTTTTAATGATTTGAGTATATTACGTTTTTTTTTTTAAATATTATTATTTATGTTTTTGTTTTATGTAGATATATATGAAACTAGCTTAACTGTAAATTTATTATAAGGTTTTGAATGACAAGCACCCGTTAGTCAAACTACTAAAAAGTGGCAAATCGGGACTTTTTTTGTCTCATGTTTTGTAAAATTTCCTTAAGTTATAAAAAAATTAAATTATCACAATACATTAGTTCATTAATACTTACTTTTCATTTGTAGTTTATCATAATTTTGGCATAGATATTTTACAAACATCATAATTTCGTTCATTCGGTTATTGTATTAGCACTATTATCCGACAAATGAGTAACTAAAACTATTTATAGACAATATGTACTATAAATACGATAATACATATTTTTATTTTTTTGTTAAAACTATGCAAATATCGATATTTTTAAAGAATGTCATTCTCTGAATGACAGCTGTCATCCGAGAGAACCGGAACACCACTTTTGAAAAAAAATCTAAACGAAAGGCACAATTTTAGAAGCCATCAGTCCACTGACTCCAGACGGTTGATAGCAGCAGAAGGAACTATTGTGCGGTACTCACATGAAAAAAAAGAATAAAAACGTGCGAACGAAAGGGTTAAAACACACTATTTGACAAGACATAGGATGAAAAGTAATATCCAACAGTTACAAACTTTACACGAGTAGACATTGATAGTTGAATACAACCTGTGTCGAGGGTTATATTGAGAATCGTCTACTTCTCCAACAACTTAAACGATGTGAGGTTTTATTTAGGCGTTCAATTTTCCGCAGCCTTCTAGGAAACTACATTTCTTATGTTATAAATTACATAAGGAAGGTAGAACTCGAACCCTGAATCTATTATTTCTCGTTAAACAAACACTTCTACCCCTTCCTTACGTCTCACATTCACTTAGTGAGGTGTGCTGGAATTTATTTCAGAAACATTTTTTTTTTAATTTCACCTTCAATGCCTTAGTTGTTAATGAATTGATCAATTTTTTCCTCGTACAACTTTAGGAAGATTTTTGTGACAAATTATCCCAAAAGCGTTTAGCAAATAACGAGCGTTTTAACTAAGAATTTTTTTTTTTTAAATGTGTTTTTTTTTATTTATTTATATTCTCCATGCAGCAGTCTTTTAAATGGTAAACAAAAAGGAATACAAAATAATATATTTGCTCTAGAATAATTTTTAATAGATTCTTGATTGCGTAGCAGTAAACTGTATCAAAGACTACTGCGGTGACAAGAGAGGATTTCGGGCGGGTGTTCCAAACTATTCTAACCAGGGGCGCTATTCCCGTTCTTTTTAAGGAAGATTCCTTACGTTTTTCCTTATGGTTAAAGACTTCTTGATTAACTGCGGAATTCCGGTAAGACATAGTTAAAAGATCCTAAATAGATTGTCAAGAGATTATTTGAAAATACAAATTAATGAAATATCTTCAAGTGACAAAATATTTTGAACTGAAACATTTAAAAACAATTACATTATATTATAATTCATTTTTATACTTTTATATTTTATTTTTAAATATAATAAATTAGTCTTCTAACGAAGAATCACGTTTTATAAAAAGGGTACCTACCTCATTAGATAGTAATGACCTTTTTTTTGTCTCCAGTTCTAAAAGTGCATTTGAATTTATGCCGACCGAAGAGGTGGGTCTTTCCACTTATTTAAAAAACTCGGTTCCAATTGACATACATGGACTCGATTCCTCGGACTCGGTCTTCATTCCATTCGGTCCGCATAGGTCCGCCGTTCCGGAATCATAAATCGTTCATATTACACTAATGAATAGGGACGCCTCTCTTCAATGCTACGCTCGCCGTGAATTGTCAAAAATCTCAACATCTATATAATGTTTAATAATGTTTACTAGCTAATTATGTTTAAAGTAAATAATGACGTAATTGGTAACATTTTAATATTCAGATTTTCTCTTGTTAAAACATCGCAAATATTGACATTTTTGATGAATGTCGCTCGCCGAATTCAGCTGACAGCTGTCATCCGAGAGAATCGGAATCGCAGTTAAGTAAGAAGGCTTTAACCCTAAAGAAAAAGTTATGGAATTTTCCTTTAAAAGAACGGGAATAGCGCCCCAGGTTGCACCACTATCGGCGTGGACAAATCCATTCAAGGATGTTTTTTTTAAATAATTTGCCTATACCTGCATTATGTGAAGGTACTCGAAAATAGTACATTAAAATACATTAAGTGGTTTCTACCTGGAAGAAATGTTCAAAAAGCAATCTAACTACTTACTTATTAATTTGTTGAAGCTTTTAAATTTTTTTATTATTTTTTTCCGTAATGGCAACTCTTTTGCTTTATCAATCATGTCTAACGGTTAATTAAAGGTAGATTTAAAGATTTTCACAAAATATTAACGCCGAGTGATAAACTAACGAACCAATTGACTAACTATCACGTTTCCCGGCAGGTTTAGGCAGAAAAGATAGACCTCCACACAACTCGGTCTTGGTACACACTCTTTGCTTCATTCACATTCATATATGGACTCATACATACTCGTCTGTTATTCTGACTATTGATATGACCCGACTCAAATGTTTAATTCACTTAATTGTGCCATGTCTTCCTTCCTCGGGCTTGCCCGACTTCTTTAACCATTAACTTCCTTCTTCGTTCTTCCGCTCTATATGACCAAACCATCTAAGCGTCCCTTTCTTAATCATAACCATTACGCTTACATCAGCCTAGCATTGTGTCCGGATCTCCTCATTTGTATCATGGTCATACAGAGTTACCAGGCATACACCTCAGATATCTTATTTCTACACTAATCAGCTTACTTGTATCATTTCGTTGCGAGTTCTATACCTCACTTCCATACATCAGGGTTGGTATCAACACTCTATTGTAGATTTCTAGCTTTTATTTTGTTAATTTGTTTTTAGTCCCCATCGCATTCAGTCCTTTATTAATGGAGTGTCCTGTATTTATCCATAGTATAAATTACCGGTCGATTATTCACTTAACCTTCAGCATGCCAAAATGCATAACAAAACTTGCGTTGCCATGAGGGGTGACTCAGTTACCCCACACATCTTATCATTATAATACCATTTTTTATATTCATTCATAATGTTTTATGTAAATTCTTCACATGGCTTACACATTCAATTTGATTTCGTAAAATTATTATAGTAAATTTTATTAAAAAAACGTCTTCATTCATCAACGAAAGTAGGCTTTGGCTGGAAGTAGAAAATTTGCTAGTAGATTCCTACCCATTCCTCATACGTTTTTCTTTCTCAGAATTTTCTCTGCTTTCTATTTTTAAAAAAACCCTCCACAGAGCATCGTCAAAGATGGCATAGGCGTGGGGAAACTCCTGTGTGGACTTAATACAATAAATAATTATTTATCAATGTTACCTGTTAGTTAAATATCAAAATAAATGAACATCAAAACATTGTAAGGACTTGAAGAGAAATATCAATTTGTTATTAACGTATTCTAAAATGTCTGCTTGCAATAATTGTGTACACCCGGCTCATGCATATTTTCAATTAACTTGTTCCTTTGTATCCAAACAGTTATAAATGTATTAATCATTCTTGTTATAAATTATTATTATAATTGAACAATAGAAATTAGTTTCCGAGGATTTGCCGTCCTTTATAACCCAAGAGGACATAAATCTCCCTTTTGTTAAGTTGGCGCCCTGCGAATTGAAAGTCTTTATAAATTTGGACCGACAAGTGACGGTCTGAATACACTAGCATAGGATCCTCCCCAATGAAAACATAATAGAGTTGCAAGAAGTCCTAGACCATAACAAAATTCTAAAATTATTATTCATACCTACGTCGCAAATGAACTTGCCTCCATCTATATAGATCTCGCCGTATTGGATTTCGCAATGCGAAAATGACCAAAATTGATTTTAAAATTTATTGTGAATTTTGAATCAAATTCTTTTAGCGATATCGTAACTTTACTGTATACCTATAATAAGGTTGTGGGTTTTTGACAAAGAGCGTACATTTTCATATTCGAATAATTATTACCGGACATCGCCCGAGTCTTAACTATCTTTTTTTCTTACGGATAAATATTTTAGTAAGGTTAAATGAAATGTAATACGATCACACATATGGCACTAAATTAAATATTAAAAAAATGGTTTTAAAACGCAATGCTTTAAATTTTTTTTTGTGGCGAGTGTACAGGCGCAATATGAAATTATGGAATAAATGGTTATTGTAGGTAGAAGCAAGAAGTCCTACAAGAAACTTGTAAAAGCACAATTTGTGATTAATAATATTATCGTAACAATAACATATATTTAGAAATTTCTTACAGGACTTGAGATATAACGTTACAATAATAAATTATTATATTTCATATTATATTGTATAGCCGCCAACAAACAATTCCTCTCAATATTTAAGATCATAAGTACGAAAAGTGTTTTTTTTTAATATTAAATTTAACGCCACCTGTGACTGTCCTTAATTGGATAATATTTATATAAAAGCTACACACACAATACACATACCTTCTTCATGTTCAAAAATTTGAGCTTACCTGGAAATCACACAAAAAAGCTGTACAAATTTTATGATTCCATAACCCAAAATACTTAAGGTTTTAAGTGTGACATGGATTTTTTATACGTAAGACGATCTCTGTGTTGGAACGATTAAAAACCCTGGCTCCGGATCCAGTGGTCGCAGGTTCGAATCCCGGCGGCCGGCGCGGGGTGCGCGAGTATATTTAATCTAATTTAATCGTTTTATATATAAGTTCAACCATTAAAATACCTATCATATATTTTTAACCTTTGTGGCACGTTCCAACATGCCACGAAGCTCTCAATACCGCCCTACTAAAAAACAACCTTTCTGCATAGACTTGTATAAATATGATTTTGCAAAAAATTAGAACGCGCTTTAATGGTTTCAAAGTTATCATAATAGATATTAATTACACAAGTAAATAATGTGCATACCTTGTTATGTTTTCTTAACGCCAGCATTTCTATAAAGTCAAATGGATGATCCTTCAAAATAAACAGGTTACATTAAATCGATAAAGGCGGTGTTCGTTTCAAGGGCTATTCTAGTTCATAATTTGCCAATGTGCTATCCCTATTGAATTGGATTAAATATCAAATGAAATGATTTTTCAGTTCCGAGGAAATAAGATCAGTTTGATATTGTTTCCGAAATTCGTTTAATACTGTTCAGAGCTCCCTAAATGGCAGTGCTCCCGCTTTTAACTTGTTTCAAACTTTTCTCATATAAATTTATATGGGAAAAATTTCATATTCTTTTTGTTCTGATATTGACATTTATTCCTAAAAGTCTTTTCGAAATAGTGCCGCAACTTTACCGAAAGCAATCAATGTTTTTCGAACACAGCGTGAACAATTATTTTATTAGAACTTTTATATTACGTAAACCTACCAGCACTGGTTATGTTTTTTTTTCTGGAAAGGTGCATATTTGAACACGATTTTTGTTTGTCAAATTTCTTTCATTTTCCTTTGATTTCAAGAACACGATCATTTATTACATTAATTATTATTCTTTTACCTTTTTTAAAATAAAAAATAAACGAAATTTAATATTTTTTCTATTATTAATTATTTTGCTTTTTTAATAATTGTGACATATATTTCGGCGTATAAAATCATTTTCAAACTGTGGTTAGACCATATTGGGACAACTTATTTATATAAATATAATTTTTTTTTATTTAAAACCAGTATATTGGTTTTTTCTTCTTAACTTATATGTCTGCTCCGGGCTACTCGGCAAATGATAGATTCACGATATACTCGTATAATCAAATTGCAAAAAATATAAGCTGGTGATTTTACAAGATTTGGCATCTACCAAGAATGTCTTTCACTTTTTGGCAATTACCACTACACGTAAAATGCTTAATAAACTAATTATATTAATTTGCATAGTCGTAGAGAGTTCAAGTAGTCAAATTTAGTTTGGTTTTATGAACGAGTTTGAATACTTGCAGTTTTACTTGAATTAAGAAAAAAAAAGGTAATGTTATTTCTGCCAGAATAAATGCATTATTCCTAGATGCAATCAATACTACTAGTAAGTCATATTGGCGAAAACTCAATGGAGCTCAACGTATCAATCTACGGTAATAATCACATCAGCTCTTCCAACCTGCCCGAACGCCAAGTCACATTCAGGCCAACGTACAACGATGGGCGACCACAGGGAAAGTGGTTGATATCGTTGTCACAATATTTTATTTCTTTATTACAATTTTTTTATAAATTATAACAAAGATATAACATAATTTGTTCAAAAGACTGGTATTCACTTTGTGGCGTCATTATTAATAAATGACTTTGAAATCAGTATTCTGTGCATTCCTGACTAATAAAGTGATATAACAATTCATGATTTCCTTACAATAATAATAATCGGATGATTTTTATAGCGCCGTTTTTGAGAAAAATCACCTCAAAGGGCGCTGTACAAATCTTACTTCCTATTCTTACATTATTCCTATATTACATCTATGACATTAACTTCTTCTTGTTGTTCTACTTTCCATAAGTTGAGCTCCAGTAGCTCGTGGTTATGGGAGGAATATTTACACACGTAATAAATATAAAAATAATAATGAACAATGCATCAGGTGATACGTAAGCAATATTAAAAACTACAAATGTAAATCAACAAAACCCTTTTATAATAATAATAATGAAAAATAACCAAATAGTAATTTATATGCTAGATATTATACATTAAGGGCACAATTGATTTTGTTTTTGAATAATAATATAGTGTTCTATCTTTTACTTAAATACATGTAGTGGTTCTGAGCCGTGGTCGTTCTTAGCATTTGGATGGTTATTTATTTATATGTTGATACATACATTCACACAAACAAGGTACAAAGATTATAAACATTTCTTTTTATTTTTTTATATGCGTATTTTTTTTGTTAATATTCAATTATAAATACATCTGAACACATGTACATAAACCTTCGTTAAAATTTGTTTCAAATGTATTGCTTATACTATCAGTGAGGTGAATTTCATAGATGAAAAATATTTGTAGATTTGATATAAGGCGGTTTTTTTTATATAATTTTGTAATAGATAATAATAATAATATTAATTGGATGATTTTTATAGCGCCGTTTTTGTGAAAAATCACCTTAAGGACGCTGTACAAATATTACTTCCTATTCTTTAACTAATTATGTACAGACAGATACAGAAAAACATGCTTAGCTGGCAGGTCGCTTCAGATGAACACAGTTTTATTATAAAATTTAAGTATAGAGATGAAAGATTTACAGCTGCTATTTTATCCTCTTTTTCTATTGATGTTACATTTATTAGAAGATTGTTGGCACAAGAAGAGTTGGTATTTATTGAAATATTTATATTTTTTACGACGGGAAAATATTTATTAAATGACCTTAAAAAGCATAAGAAGCTTTTAATAGATAGTAACATTTTTTATTTATTTTTACACTGTTAGTTATTTACAGTGTTGCGGGCTGTGGACGCATTTGCGTACCGATGCGTGAATTTTTAAACTTTTTCTATTTAATGACTTTAGGTAAATACTAACGGGCTGGCCTAGCTAAGCAATTTACGACTGCATTTCTTCATTTTATGGATATGATTGTCTAAAACGATGAGTTTTGAATTCTGGTACATTAAATTCCCGAAATATCTCTGAAGTAGGGAAGTCGTGTTGTTTTTTAATGATGATTTTAATTATATCGACAGCCTCTACGTGTACTAAGCTATCCGTAAAGTATTTTCATTTATTTTAGTTGCTAATCTAACTACCACCTTATTTATTTGGTTACTTACGAATATTCAGATCAAAAAAATCATAGACAACATGATTTTTCAAACAGAAAACTACCAAATTATTATGTCATTTATTTGCACGTCAGGTTATGCGATTGATAAACGTCCGATGTAAAAACGGTCATGTTAATTTTTTCCGCATATCAAGCATGTTTTATGTGTATTTGTCCGTTTCATGTCTTTTTTTCCCCAAACTAATGATGTTTGCAAAATTTTATTTTGTAACAATAGAGTTTCATATAAATTGATACAAAAATTTTTGAGGCAATTTACAATTAAAAAAAAAAATCATCCTCACAATCATTCGCGGAAACTCTTAATATCCTAGCTATAAGCAGAATGGTTATTTCTGTAAATAAAAACAAAACGTGTAACATACAAAAAGTGAAGTACTTTAGAAAAGATCAGCTGATGACCTCTAAAGAGTATTTTTGATTCTTAACCCAGCGGTCACACGTTAAGTGTGAATAAAATGGTGTTTTCACATACAGAATTTAATAAACTGAATTTGTACCGGTAAGACCAAAGGTAGGTTGTGCGTAGTATTTTTAGTTCGGGTAAGGATTGTGCATTGAATGATCGAAGAAGACCATTTTACTATCATCTTCCGCTGATTGTTGTGACCAACTGGATAAATAAGTGATATGCTTTGAGTTCACAATTTTATTAATATAAAGATATCAGCGCCCTTGAGGTGATTTTTCACAAAAACGGCGCTATACAAATCTTCCAACTATTATTATTATTATTATCTACATGTTTTGAAAGCGATGCTTTTTTCATCGGGAGTAATACTATATAGTATTACTCCTGATGAAGAAAGCATCGTTTTAGAAACACGTGGATATATTTATATTAATAATATATTTGGATATTAATATATGAGGATATATTTATATTAATAAAGTGATGAAAACAAAGCATGTTATTTAATTCGTTTATTAATAATGACGCCACAAGGTGAAAACCAATGTTCCTGCTCCTCAACTCAAACACGAGAAATTTCTCTATTGACTTGGGTAGTTTTTGTTAAATAAATAAATACTTTTTTTATGTAACCAACTAACTAACTAACTAACCATCACACCGTTTCACCGCAGGGGTAGGCAGAGAGGACGGACCGCTAAACAACTCGATCTTGGCATACACTTCTTGCTTCATTCACTTTCATACAACGTCTCATACATTCTCTTCTGTTATTTCGACTTCTGACATGGCCCGACTCAAGTATTTGATTCACTTGATCGTGCCACGTCTTCTTTGGACGTCCCCGGCTTCTTCTTCCATTCACATTAGCGTCATATATTCTCCTTACACTCCTTTCTTCATTCATTTGCTATACATGCCCAAACCATCTAAGCTTCCCTTTCTTAGTCTTGCTCACTACACTTACATCATCCTTTTATGTAACCGTAGCTTTTTTATGTAATTACGTATTAAGATATATCTGTACTATTAAATCCTTTTTTTTACAGAAAAAATATCATACGAGTTCTTTACCCTTTTGTACATATATTTTTATTATCTTTTTATTATAATCTTTTTCTTAGGACACGCACAGTTTTACTACCTACTCGGGACCGGTGGAATTATAGATTCTCTATTTTTGCGAATGTTGCTAGTCTTAAGAAGCTAATCATTATATTTTATCAGAAAAATTGCCATTTAAAATTATTAATTCCAACAATTAACAAACACATTACAAAATTATTGAAATTAATCGTCTTTAATAAAAAAAATATTTTACCAAAAGCGTTTAGCTATTCGGTAATTAAAGTCCATTTAAGTTGAAATGAACTAGAAAACGTGATCTTTATTTTTAAATATTTCGATATCCTTTTGATGTTGCGATCAGTAAAATGGGTAAGAAAATTAACGATGGCTGGAAGGTACCCAAGAATCTCCTTGGTAACAGATTAGATCGATAATATCTACATTTATTTCGTTTCTAGGTAGCGTGATTATTATTTCAGCATATTTTAACATCTATTTTTCTATTTAAAAACATTATGTATACCGTATTACGTAATAATATTATAATTATTTTGAATTAAAAAAAATAACTCTCCGACGTCCCTCTCCCCGTTAAAGATAAAATTAATAACTATCAGAATGAAACAACCATTCTGCAACAATAATTCTGGGACTAAAGCTACCAAATGCGTGCACCCATTTCTCGCCTACATACACTTGGAAATAAATTCACCTCTGCTGTAGATATATTTAATATAAGCTTAACCATGTTCAAAAGATACCTGAATGATATTTTTATGTTTCAACGATTATAAGAGCATCCCTTAGGAGATATTGTATAATTCTTTTAGTGTTTTGTATTACCTTTTTTCACAATGTTATGCACTAACAATATAAATTTGTATATTATGTATCATGCAGATCAGGCTATTACTATTTTTATTTTTATAAAAAAAGTATTATCTGCAAATTAAAAACGCTTCCTTCATAACTTCTCTGTGTTATCCACTTACATATTATTATATATACGTATATATCATAAATATATTACACCTATATAACTACTATGTATCATGTTCTTTTTTTGTTAACTGAAAACCTTTTTTTTTTCTTTTTGCACACAAAATCATGTAAAATGTTAAAATATGTGAAATCCCATCAGAGCGTTAATAATTAATAAACAAAAATAATAAAAAAATCCAAAAGACGCAGAAAAAAAAGATTCTAGTTGCTACCGTTACCTTTTTTCAGATTAAGTAAATATTATGAAAAAAAATTGTAGGTTACATAAAATTTACAAAAAACAATCCTGTCTGTCTCCATCATAACTTCTTTATGTAATTGGGTAACTGATGCCAGCATTTGTGAATATCCGTCCAAGGTTGAATAAGTCATTAGACATAGTTGCTGGAGATGGCACATTTACATTTATGAGTTCAAGTAAGTTAGTACAGTCGATAAAATTAGTGCAAATTTTGTACAGGATCATAAGGTCAAGGTAGATTCGCCAGTTAAAGAGAGTGGAGACTTTATAGTCCGAGAGCATACTTATGAATCCTCATTTAGGAGGCTCATCCCGTAACTGAGGCAACGCAAAAATTTTCTTTGGATACTTTCAATAATTTATTTATAGATACCGTAAAGAAGAGTCCATATGGGGGTACATTAATTAAGTCGAAAACGGACAAGCGTATATAAAAAAAGGAGAAAGAAATTTTCGGTTTTCGAAATACACCACAGTTTTTGATAGCAAAGCTGAGCATGCAGTTAGCTTTAGTTATAGTATTTTCAATGTACACATCAAAGTTAAGTTTTTAATAAAAAGTATGCCTGGTTTACTTATTCTATATTTCTGCTGGAGTAAATAAATATCAATGTAACATTTGTTTATGTTACACAATCTGATTTTTAGTAAATGTTATTTATTTAAACCTCGATTGATTTTAATAATAATACCTCGATAAGTGCTTCAAACCTTATTTTTTTGGATGAGCAGGCAATCATTTATATTCCCAATAACGGTAATATTATTTAATTATCAGCATACAATAGAAACAAACAATGCAACACATATTTAGTCACGCTATTGATAGAGACTATATACAACAGCGGACCCACGATTGAACCCTGTGGCACACCAGAAGTAATCAGTACCCTTACGGGAACCGTTTGACTAAGTAGATAAATTGACTAATACGTCGGGTTTCCACTCAGTTGTCTAGGATTCAATTCCTCGACTGAATAAGCCCTCCACCATTGGACAAACAACATCTTCCGCTCATCATGATGGTAGCAGGATATTTAAAAAAAATGTCGGTTTATTCGTAACCCGAAAACGTTTATCTTTTTTTTTAATGTTTAAAAAATGCTCTCTGTTAAAGTGAGAAACGAACCTGCGTTATACATTCCTAATTCCGTTTTACATATTTTTTGATGACAATTAGTTGTCGACCTTATCACACCTCTAGCAAATCTGGAAGGAAATGGAGGAGAGAAAGTAAAAGAGTAAAGTTGATTTACGAATCAATAATTTTTATAGAATTCCTTAAATTATAAAAAACCACGTAAAAAACTGTAAAATTAATATGATAAACTCTTAAGACTCAATGGATATTACCATAATGTGTAAGAAATGCGTATGAAATTGCATCATCTTAAAATTAATTCATTCACTATTTGAGGTGATTTCTCACAAAAGCGGCGCTATAAAAATCATCCGATAATTATTATTGTATGATATTTTGTTATTAACTGAAACGTGGTTTAACTTTAACCACTAACACTTAGTATTTTAATAATAATAATTAGATGTCCGTAATCGCTAAGTAAGGATTTTAATAATACAAATTAGGTATCCTTAATTACTACTCGTATTAGGACATTTATCGACTTGATAGAAGTCCTAATATAAGCAAGAGGTCAAACGAGAGGTGTGATACTATGCGTATCAAAAAATATCTCATCCACTAAGTTACCGATTAAGCACAAAAATGTGGAACAATTTTTTGTATTGCTCAACATATTTAATCGAAAAATTAATATCGGCTGCGTCTACATCCCATCTGCATCGAATTTGAAAATTTATAAAAACCAAAAAGAGGACCTACAATTTCTGAAGTTTAAATATCGTAAAGAAAAATTAAATATTGCGGATGATTATAATCTGGCCAACTAGACCAGCCAAGATGACAATAGATCTACTACAAATGTGTGAATTACAGTGCGGAAAATCCAGTCAAATTCGTGATATGGTTCGTGGTACTAACGCTATCAAACAAGATGTTTAATTTAAAAAAATCGAACGTTAGATTTAGTGTTTTAAGTAATTGAAAAATGGTTGTTGAGCAATCTGACGAATTATTATTATCACTTGGTCAACGTCTTCCTTTGAATATTATCATAACAAATTTGTCTGGAAAATCTTCAAACCTAAGTGTCTCATCCTAAAACTTTTCCAACTCTGAATACCACAATATTACAGATTACCTCACCCAAGTAGTCATTTTTATACGAAAAAAATATTATGAATTACCAACTGGAAAATTATTACTCAACTTTATCTAACAATACCAAACGGTTCATAAGAGAATTAAAATTTTCAACTGATCGCTAAAAATGGATCCCCAGAAAATATAAAGACACAGGAAATCCCAACGATTACATAACTTTTACTAAATTACCAAAATAGTGCAAATAATTATCAATATAATGCGCGTGGCAGAAAAAAAACTACAAAAATGTGAAAAAAATGGAGTTTTTCCAAATCTCTACAAAAAAATATTGTGGATTTCCTAATAAAATGTACTTCACAGAAAAATGTTCTGATACTATCGAAGGTATAGTTAATCTATTTGCTGATTCATTTAAAAGTGTTTACAATGCAGTTAACGTTTTTACAATAAAGACACGATACTTGCTTCAGGTTTCTCGCAGTCGATCGGAACGTTTTTTTCCTCTAATCGTGTATGAATTCAACAATAGAGTGCTTTAACTGTACTACCTATTTTTGCCGCATCTCGCTGGCATGGAGATGGCACAATGTGTGGTATTTTCCTATAACCGGAACTTCCATTTCATATTATTCTTTCATTCTTATTCCCAGTATATTTTTCATTAAAATAAAGCCTTTGCAAATCCATTAAATATATTTAACAATACTCTTGAATTGTACTATCGAACATATTACGCAATGCTGAAAGAAAAGGTTGGTATTTGGATTGTTTATTGCATCACGCAACATTTCCGGCTAAGAAAGGAATAGAGAAGAATAAACGTAAAAGTAAGGATAACGAATCCATTGCGTAGATCCATCGAATATACCTTCGTTTTTTTCTCTACAAGCACGCACGTTCCGGCACTAGTTCGGATATTTGAACAATTTTTTTTCTTTTGTTCTGCTCTGCCTAAGGAAGTACCTCTCGTTTAAAACTTTTCATGGAACTGTCGTTCCGTACCTATATATTCCTGTTCTTTAAAAATTAGAATTATTCAGTAAACCTTTTGATATTTAGGAATTTTCGCCAAATTTTGTACATTGCGTTTTTGCCATGTCCTAGAATTTGGATTTATTGTTTAATTGTTATATTACAGAATATTAAAAAGTTGTATGTTTTTAACGATAATTTTTTTTAATTTACTCTATTTAGTCAGTTAAATACAATTGTTGAACCTAGATATATTTAAAAAAAAAATTATTTATTTCGAAAAATTGTGTATTTTTTACCATTTTCAAATTCTACATTCAATTATGCAAAGTCTGATTTTGTAATTACTTAGGAGTATGTATGATAGTTTAAAGTTAATAATTCGACGGCCTCCATGGTCGAGGGGTAAGGCTCTCGACTACGAATCCGAAGGTCACGGGGTTCAAATCCTGGTGTGTCCCACTAATTTTTATTTAATTAATTTGTGTTGTTTCACAACTAATTCATTTAAAAATAATACATAGTATATTTGCACACGTTCCAGAGTGGAAGATACTCTCAGTATCGCCTTGGTGGAAGACCACCATTCAGAATTGAAACGTTGTTTGAAATGGCTTTTAGCCGTGTTTGGTGACCAGATCTGAATAGACAGGTATTTCTCCTTTTCCCCACCTTCCTATCCCCCTTTTCCTTCCCCTATACATTCAGCCTCACAACATTCCCCAATTAGGAATGACATAGTCTCACTAGCTCCAGACGGTTGGGAGCAGTTAGGACTCTTGTTCGGTATTCATATAAAAAAATCATTATTTCGTTGAAATGTTGCTCCCTTTAACTCACTGATAAAATAAGTAATCTGTGGGATATATAAAAAAATCTTGTTTCCGTTAAAAAATAATATTACCATCATTTTAAACATGTATGGGCTTATCTAAGTTTGTGCATCTCCGAAATTTTAGTAATGTTACTTTTTCACTGAAATTAAGAGTGGATTGACTCATTTATATATCCAGCAGATTCCCCATTCTATCAGTGAGTTATTGAGCGCAATACTTCATTAAAATGATGATTAATACAATATTCATATAATTTTTATTACGAACTTGGGCATGTGTATCCAAAAGAATATAGAACAAAAAATAAAACCCATATGTCCATTTCAAAATGATTTTAAAAATGAAAAATCGTTGGTATTCAAAGGGTTAAACCCCAAAATCAACCTAATTGGCCGCTAGCGCCCATATAAATCGCAATCAACCAGCTTGTCTCTCCGAACCCCAAATCAATTGCTACAATGGTTTGCTTTCACGTTACGACAAAAGCTTTATTTACAAAAGGCTTTGAGAAGCAAAAAACCCATTGAAAGAGTTTAAAAATACAGACTTCGAAGTTATTTAACGGCGCGGAACTCCACTGGTATCAAATGCTATTATTCAAATGATTTTATTTCGACGGAGAAAATAATGAAATGTTTGAAATAAATAAAAAAAAAATTACAAAAACGAAAAGCATACCATTTTGGTTGAGTGAAACAATTTGTACTAAAATTTGCTCAAGAGGTATTTATTTCCATATTAATTACCTCTCCTTTCATGTTCGCATTTTTTCTAACAATTTTTTTTTTCTTTTTTATATACATATTTACATGCAACCATGTTCATTATTTTAACTAGATTTTACTGGGTAAACCTTACTAGATTTTTTGTTATAAAATCTGAATCGAAATATTGAAAATATTAAGATACGTTTCCAATCTAGAGTTAGAAAATGAGTCTGAACGTTTTCATGATAGCTAAATGGTTACAGCAGTGACACGGTTTCATATTTATGTTAGTACATAAAAAAATAAGACCAACATAATATGCATAATGTTTTGGGTTATTGGTTGCAATTGAGTTAACTTTTCTATTGGATGTAAGTGTTTACAATAATTTATGCCACTTTTTAAATAAGAGCAGTACCTAATCGAAAAAATATAAATACCACAACATATAAGTGTAATCTCTATATTCTTTTCTATATATGAAAATTAATGTTTGTCTGCCCTCGATTTTCTCAAAAATTACTCCACCGGTGTCGCTGAAAATAGCACAGTTTGTTCATATTGGTGACGGGAAGGTTTGGAGCGTAGATTGAATAAAATCCAATTTGTAAAACTATTGCTATAGCATTTTAAAATTATTGTGAAAAACATTGAACCCGCCATGTTGCATTGAAGTTGGCTCATAGATATACCACTCTGGTTAGGCACAGATTACATATTCAAAAGAAGAAGGTTTGTTTGGGTAGAATATTTTCAAATTGGAAAACACAATTAGGTACCTACTTTGAACTTTATCATTTAGATACATTTTGATATATGGCAGTGAGGCATGAAACTGGGCACAGGAAGGATGAAAGTAGACTGAATGATGTAGAAATGAGATCTCTGAGATGAATGTGTGGTAAAACCATGTATGATCGAGTGAAAAATGTTGAGATTCGTAAAGAATGCAAGGCTGATGTAAGCGTAGTGAGCAAGATTAAGAAAGGGATGCTTAGATAGTTTGGGCATGTAGAGCAAATGAATGAAGAGAGGAGTGTAAGGAGACTATATGACGCGAATGTGAATGGAAAGAGAAGCCGGGGATGTCCGAGGAAGACATGGCACGATCAAGTGAATCAAATACTTGAGTTGGGCCATGTCAGAAGTCAGAATAACAGAAGAGAATGTATGAGACGTTGTATGAAAGTGAATGAAGCAAGAAGTGTATGGCAATATCTTGTTTGGCGATCCGTCCTCTCTGAAACGGTGTGATGGTTAGTTAGTTAGTTAGTTAGTTAGTTACATTTTGAAAAATAAATGTTTGGAATGAAATAAAATCTTAAAATGTATATTTTTTGTTAGAGAAAGTAAGAGTCGTCACAAGGCATTACTTTCATTTTATAATCAAATATGTCACCCAAACGAGAAGCAAGAATTCACAACTTCATAACTTTATTCCAAAAAAAAATCCGAGGAAGGCCATATATTAGCTAGTATTACATATATCATATATAGTTGTACGAGTATATAATCTGCCTCACTAGGACGACCTGTATTGAGGAAGATTTTTGTGAATTATTTCAAACGTTTCATCTATGGTCTAGAGATTGATTAACTAATGTAATACGATTTCTGACTGCAATACGTATACTTTATTACGTAATATGAGAGTGTAAGGTTTTCCCATTTGAACGAAGGTGTAAGTATTTTATCGGTGTTATCTTATTAGAATTATCATAATACCTACATTTTTCACCGTATTTTCATTCGTAAGTCATCTAAGAAAAATGTGTTTAAAGGCTTCCATAATATATTTTGGGTGAAAAATAATCCGAGGGTGGAGTAATATTTTCCTAGTTAAGTGTGTTATATGTATAACTCATAAGATTAATGGTCACATTATTATTTAATCTAGATTTATATTAATGTGCGGATTATGTTGGAACAACACGCATAATGGGAGAGCACATACAGAAGGCGGGCCATTAACGCAGTAAGTAATTATTATTATCCTAACATCCCCCGAGAGCCAGATACATAAAGTTTCTTTAAAAGCTTAAGCGTACGTGAACTTAGTAGTTAGGCAGAATAAAAAGATATATTTATGTTTAGTCCATAAACCAGAGATCAGAGCGTTGTATTTATAATGTACTTGAAACAGGTGGCGAAACATGCAGTCAACTAGAGAAATTAAACTTCCAGATTAGTTTTACTTAATAATTTCCATATTAAAATGATAACAGCAGCTGCTTGGAGGAAAATTTATTAGTATTTTGCTATTGCGTAGGTGCAAATTTAACTTTTGCATTATAAGACATTAATTTAATTTTCCCACGTCTTTTACAATTGACTCTCCTTTACTCTGGGTAGGTAAAAAATCAGAGGTACAGATAATTGAAAATAGAACCCTGCATAACGTTTTGAGTTTGCCATGGGATATACCTGTTAAACATATTTACCGGCACGCAATATTATTACCATTTAAAATTATTCCTAGCCATGAGAAAACGAACACCATTTTAAATATGATTCAATGCCATACTCACACAAATATGAAACTTAACTAAAATCACGACGTTCTCCAACATAATAAACAATATCACCACAAATTACTCATATCAAAAATACGCTCTATAAAATACAGACTGAAATCATTGGAATAGATTGCTTACACCAGCTATAACGAGTTGCCTGAGAAATTGAGACATGTGTGCGCTTCGGACATATCTTGAAATGATGTTCTGAAATCTTATTTTTTTTAAATGCCATTTGGAAAACCATTTATCATAGATACCAACTCAGTTCTGATGTAGGTATATTTCTCTCTTGTACAACGTTGTTATCTATTTCTATTGCTTATGTGTGTTTCGAGACCGTACTTATGTTATTTTTCTATTCTATATACATATTTTATATTTTATGTTGCTTTGAAAACTTTGTTAAACTTAATATTACGTAGCAAAAATTAACAGCTCCAAAATGAGTTTAATCGATAACTCATGGGAATGCAACATCGCTGTGTCTTTAAATAAATAAAATACAAGAAATACTTTCATGTTTTTTTTGTTATTAATAATAAAATTTAAAACCTGCTCAACTGCATTGTAATTTGTCGGAATGTATATATTGAAAAAAAATGTAAGTAATGGTACGTTTTTCTTAAATTCATGAATATTTTACAAATAATGATGGTAAATTAACATGTATAAGATTACATTTTTGATGATAGAAAACAGAGCAAATATGATTATTCATTTTAATCAATATACGTACATTTAATAAGTATAGAAGTACATCCAAGCGTTATAGTACCTATGTGTACGAGTATAGAAATTTAAAAATAAAATCTAAAAAGAAAACAGAAATATAACTAAGTTGTTTTAAGATACGTTGATGCATGGTAAAAAATGATTAGTTTATGAGTTTTAAATCACAAACCTATAGAATATAAATACAATAATATGAAGTAGATATATTCGCACATCGTTCTAAAGTGAAATAGATTTAGCCATATTTAGGGACCAAGTCTGAATTAATAGCAAGATAATTTATAACCCGCTTCCCCCACTTCCCACAGTATCCCAATCTACCCGAAATAGGGATTCCATATTTTGTACTTTCACTACCTGTGGCTCATGGGAAATCTTGTGAATTATAAAAAGACCTTCTAGTTATTGTTTGTTATGTAGAACACAAATTTACTTAGGTACCGAGATCATACAAAAATCTTATAATACCTCCCATTAGTTACACAATTCATCTTAATTAATTGGCTTAAATATATGTATAAAAAATATCAACATTGTAGAACATCTAAAATCATATAGCCAAATCCTTAATGTTTGTTCGACAAATTAATACTATCTGTAAAAACCAATACATATTTTTCGCTTGTGATTTGGGAATTCTGTAATTTATTCTATTATTTAAAAAAAATGTAACGGTAAACCTATTTATTTTATGTTTACCACTAGTTTGTTGAATGTTTCAACTCCTACCTAAATTAATATTTGACGATACCGAAATACCTTATAATTTTAAAAATAAAACATAGGTTAATCATTCTAGGGATCTCAATATATTTAGTAAATATTACCAGACCTGAATAGCTAGGTACTTCCCAACCTAAATCTACCCATCTATATTTTTCTTAAATCGCTGTTTCCTCTTCGTACTCGTATATGACTATCTGATTATTTTATTTTTATTTCCTATGTTCTAACTGTAGGATATACTACAGATAGCAATAATGTTTTCAAAATCTAAATTCTGACATTATAGTATCGTCAAACAAAAGTGTTTACACTGTTTCTGCATATTCTCAAAGAACTGTTATCTTTTTATATACCTTCCTTATCACTGCAGTTCATTTCCTATGTTAAAACTGTAAGATTTCAACCTTACATATTGACAAATGAGGTTCAAATCCAATTCAATTATTTTTTTCATTTTTTTAAACATTATAAAATTGTCAATTTCAAAGAGTTTTATAAAAATATATATATATACATTTCATAAAGCAAATTAAGTGTATATATACAAAATTAGTGGACACATGATATAAATATGAAAAAAAAAAAATGGTTAATTAATTCTAACTATATCGATATCTGAATTGATTCTGTTAAACAAGATGGCTCTCCCCATCGGCATGTCCATTGGTAAGTTCATCATGCAGGCCGGGAGATAAAATAGTATTTATTGTCGGTGATAGAGATGACCATCTAAGAATCAGTCTGATGATACGTATAGCAATGAGCATGATATATCAGCCTATTATAGAATATTGATTGCCATAGTTCCACAATTGGCAATCAATTGGAAATCATGTACCATTTATAAATTGCATACCCACCTATGTTGATCAATTTTTTTTGTGTTTAATTCGTAAAACTCGAATTAATTTATTTTTTTAATTTAATGTAAATCAATTTAAATAATGTTATTATTAAGTTATTCAAGAATTTTAGTATTTATTATTGTGACAGCTGTTTCGGCGTTCAAGGTCATTTTCAAACTCTGGTTAATCCACATTATATATATGATTTTATTTACTCTCATTCATTTCTAATTTGGACGGTGTTTAAAATTATTTATTTCCGGAAAAACCGATTTAGTTAAAATAATTAAAATTCTCTACGTAACTAAATCAGTTTTAACGATAATAAATAATTTCCAAGACCGTTCAAATTAAATTTGAGTGGGGTAAACAAAATCATATAAGTGGTCGGAAATGTGGAATAACCATAGTTTGAAAATGGCCATGAACGCCGAAACAGCAGTCACAATAATGAAAGCTAAAATACTTGCAGAAATTAATAATAATATTATTAAATTTGGTTACATTAAATTTAAAAAAAAAGATTTTGATAGTTTCTCGAAGGTAATGATGATTCCCAAAATAAAGCACATAAATATAAGGATTTTTCATTACGTCAATGTTTAAGGTACGATATTTTTTCAAAACACAATGACTTAACACTTATAAATCTTATAATATCCTAAAATATGGTGGCTGTCTCGACAATACACAGTTTGTGGCTTTCCACAAAAATAATGATTTCGTTATGTTTGAAATGTGGGCAGTAAATCTTAAATGGTTTCCCTACGCAGACATAAATTTAGGCCATCATGCTTATTTTCTTAAAAAGGATCATTAATCTCAGTTTCACTAAAACGCAACATGGCGTGCGAATCATCACAAACAAACCGTTATAAAGCGTTCAACTATAACTACAGGAGAAATCTAAAGTATACGCCAAAGTACGTTTTGTTTGTTCGTTAAAGCCAAATAAACCGTTTCTAAATATTTAAGGAATAATGAAATATAATTCACAAGATTGGCTCTTTTCGTTGGTAATCCACTTGAATCGAACCAACTAACAGAGACTAACTGCCCGGCATGCATTTCTCTTGATGCATCGTGTATTGTACGTGTTGTAGCCGACGTGATCATCGATTGTTCATAATCATGATTCTTCCTAATTTTGCGACATTATGTTATCTTCGTAATTTATATTGTACCATTAGCTTATTATCTCGTGCCATTGTATCTTATGTAAGATTTTTAACATTTGTTTCATCTCATAGTGTTATCGACGTGATGGAACCACACGGGAATTTCCATAATAGATTGACTCCGCGGGAGCCCAGTACCGTGTGGCAGACTTTCCTATCACTTCGATAACACATCCGACCCCGCGACAGCACGATACCGTGTTGCGGGTTTTTGACAATGCAACTAACCCCGTAGCAGCGCAGTACCGTGCACGGACCCCCATTTACATGTCTGCCTCAGCAGCGCCCCTGGTGTTGAAAACTTGTATCACTTTGTAATGATATAAAAGCGAAAATTTCTGAAAATAAACCAGTCACACTCGGACGAGCAATCGTGACTCGTACCCAGTCGCATCTTGTAACCAAAGAAAGTCTTTCATTTCTCCTGCCTCCCACCTGAAGGATTCCTGAACCTGCCTCAAGGATAGTCGGCCCCGTACCCCCAGAAGCATAGAAAGTGACTTGACCAGCACCCTACATGTTTACAGTCTTGTAACGACAATGGTCGCTTACACGTGTGTTATCTTATTTCTATCACATTCAATCATAATCTTAAACCGTCTTTTATTTCATAAAGAGAATTAAGATTTGGAGACAAAGCTCATACTGTATTGGATCCTTATCCTTCCATTTGGTTTGAGTTGAGAAAGCAATTTCGAAGCCTAAAAACATATTTATTAACTAAACATGTATATTTTTATAATCTAATCATTTTTCATGTCTTCTTCTCCTGTCTATCTTCTAATTTCTATAACATTTTTTTCCAATTGTCAGCATTTTTATATACCAAATCCATATGTTTACACTAAACTTCATACAAAGTAACTATACTCCATTGGTAACCATGAAACAGGCAGCCACCTAATATGGTGATTTAATGTATCTAATCTATGTAAATGTCTTAATTAAATATCATATATTTTATAAATAAATAAAAATATGTATTTATAAGGGCTAAAAACTATAATAAAATATAAATCGCCCAAGAGGTGTTTTTAGTCACTTAACGGCGCTATATATGTATATTTTCAAATGCCATTGGCCCACTGGTTCAAAGGGGTTGTGAAGTCATTACATTAGATTCTGAAGTACTCGTATACCTACTACATGTAGGTTTATATATTATAATGAATCCTCATATTTGTCCTGTTGTGTGTCATGAAAAATGTGATCCTATGCCTCTTCATTTGCCATCATCATATTAAAATTCAGAATCCCAGCTGCTTCCAACCGTCTGGAGTCAGTGAGGCTATGGCAACTTCAATCGGGGTGTATTACGAGGCTGAAGGTAATGAGAAAACTTAAATGGAGTTTAACTAATAGGCACAAAAACAGTTATTTAATTATAATATCATACATTATTTTACAGGTAACATAATATTTTCATAAAACCCCTTTCATCGCTCATCCAGCTTTCATTCGCTGTCACTGTCTTATTGAACGTCTTAGCGTGCTTGGAAAATGCTGATTTTAGGTTTGCCAATAAATCAATATAAATTTAAATAAATTAATAAGAAGTACTCTGTTTACACCGTGGTTTTTAATATATAAATATCAACATCAGGATACACAGTATACTAAAAAATAATGTAAAAATAAACAAATTACAAACGCAAATAGCTAACTAACTAACCAATGTTTCGCGGCAGGGGTAGGCTGAAAGGACGGACTCCGCCATAAAACTCCGCCAAACAACACTTCCTACTTCATTCACATTCATACATGAGTAAGATTAAGAAAGTGACGCTTATATGGTTTGGGCATGTGGAGTGAATGAATGAAGAAAGGAGTGTAAGAAGAATATATGACGCGAATTTGAATGGAAGAAGAAGCCGGGGACTCCCTAGGAAGAGATAGCACGATCGAGTGAATCAAATACTTGAGTCGGACCACGTCAGAAGTCGGAATAATAGAAGAGAGTGTATGAAACAAACATAAACCAAGATTAACAATAAGTGTTGTATGTAATGTATTTATTAAAAACGGTGGCTTAAACAAAGTATTTCTTATTAGTTTATTAATAATGACGCCACGAAATAACTACACATATATTGTTATATATTTTTAATCAATGAAAATAACATTATCTCTCAAAATGAAACACGAAACCGAAAAGACACAGAAAAGAAAAAAAAATAACGTTTGCAGCTGGAACTCAAACCCAGAATCTCATAGTCTCTACGGGACCTTGGCTCTAATCCACTTAGCTATGGCTACCCCAAAAATATCGTTAAATCGTTCTTTCTCTAAAATAATTATGTTATAAATATCTCCCAATTGGACAGGGAATGTTAACATTGTTGTGGTATTTTCATTGTTATTGAGTTTCTGATCTTAAATAACCATTACGCTGTTTACCCGCAAGTTTATTCAGAGAGGATGGACCGCCACACACTCCTTGCTTTATTCACATTCATGCATCGTCTCCATTGCCGTGCAGTACGTAAAGGCAGAAAAGCTATGGCTTACCCTAAGAACCCATTACGGAAAAAAAATTATCATAATGCCTGTTTTCAGAAAATTTGTGAATATTAATAACACAATCATTATACGTTTCAATGTTATTACTCAAAAATCTTTCCAAAAAAATATTAAAAAATATGGAGACGGCAACAATAAATCTTAAATAAAATAATATGTTATTATTATAATAGTTTATTTCAACTATCCAAGTTTTTAATACTAACTGATTATTTTTAACGCAGTTTTTTTTTTAAATCAGCTGATAAGATATTTAAACAGCAAGGGATCATGTGATCTAAAGTGCTTTGTCCATATTTGTTTGTATACTTAGGAACCATTAATCCTTCATTAAAATAGATACGAGTATTGTAAGTGTGCTCTAGTCTATTTGTATTATATATAGGGTTATTAATATGCTGAAATATAATTTTGTACCACAGAATTGATTTTAGTGAGAAAAAAAATGATATTCGGAATATTATGGCTTTGTTCGTTTAAACTTTTACGAACTAATAATTTAACCAATGAATTTTGGACTAATTGAACATGATTGATATTTGTTTTACAGGAAAGTCCCCAGGCTGTAATTCCATACCTTATAACAGATTCCGCTAATGATGGTGTTCAGATTGGAGCTAAGAATTTTTTATTTAAATAATCTACTAACCATTGATCTTAGCTATTTACAAACTCTATTTATTTGTAAATCCCGCTTGAAGAAACAATCAATAATGACACTTAAATAAACATATTCTTTTCCACATTCGATGCACACTTCATTCTCAAATTTGAAAAACTAAGCATAGCCTACCTTTGATCATAGGTCAATACACGTTTTTAACGACCCAAGTATTAGATTCACTTGTTCATGATCCCCGACTCCTTTTACTGTTTCACTTTAGCATTCTTCGATTTTCTAATAGTGTTATTTTTCTACCCCTAGGCCCAATCTCGTTGATTACGGACCTATAACTGTTGGGCAGCCATGAACTTTCTATATAATTTGATTAACTTAGATATTAAATAAAACATTAAACTTTGCACGGATTACGATAAAAATTTTAATAGCGAAAGGTCGTTAAATTTGAATGATTTGGATTTATGAAAATATTGTATTTTGTAATTTAGGGTAAAAACCGCAAAGCTTTTGAAAGTAAAAGGAATTTCAATATTCAACGTTCTTGGAAGAAAGAAAAGTTTATGCTAATGATTTTAAAACTCATTATTATAGTAGTGAAACTAAAGGGGGCTATATCACACAATCTCAGCAAACAGTTGAAAAACTAATTGTTTGGTAACTTTAAACAAAATACAGGTATTAACTTGGCTATAATCCGGCGGTTGTTATTTGGCAAAATCACGATGCTTTCTCGTCTTGTCAATATATTGCCGTTTTTTTTTCTTTAGACCCACAAACGTCAAATTAACATTCCAGCTTATAGCTCGTTGTATTTATTTCAATACAGTATTTAAGTATTGTCTTTTGGGTATCAAAAGCAAGTTTACAATACCTACCTAAAACAGTTTTTGGTTATGTTTTGTTGATTATTATGTCATTTTAAATAGATTTGAATATATATCATTAACAGCAATTTTTTATCAATAGAAATCGCGATCTAAATTCCGTTTCGTCTAATATTTATTTATTTTCTTCAAAAGATGCACAATCACTTTGAGGAGTCTTAATTAATAAATGAATAGCGATTACTTTGTTTAAACCACTGTTTTTAATATGTAAATATCTACATGTTTCTTAAATAAAGCTCTCCTCATCGGGATAAATGATGGGGGAGCTTTGCTTCTGAAACATGTTGATATTTACCCATTAATAACAGTGGTTTAAATAAAGTAACTCTTAATTATTAATGTATTAATTTAGATGCCCATAGGGCGTTTACGCACATAGATGGAAAATAAAAGTAATGAAGAACATATGTATATAATAAATCAGTTACTGTGAAATTATCCTAAACTGATCAATTTAGCATTATAGCACATCAAATTTAGTAACATGTATATCGTCGCCGCAGATATGAAGAGAGTCATGCCAAAAATTTTACAAAAATGAGTCAAGTACACAAAACCATTTTAAAACCATAAAAGATTGCATGGTCAATGGATGTTAGCCACAAAACGTCCTATTTATGAGTACTTTTTTTAAATTCCCAATGGACCTAAGATATTCATTAGTCAGCCAATGAAGACAAACCATATAGATCCTTTGAGCTTCGAATAATTTCATACAAAATGTGGCTTAACTTTGATGGCCGAAACTGAAACTTCCGCGTTATCTATGGTAATACACGCGCGCCCCAACTCGCATTCGACAATGATTTATAGTCTTGTCTTGCTCTAACTCAGCAAAAGATATGTTATATATTCTATGTTCCTGCGCACCGTGGACAGCTGCCCAACGACACAATTAACCTAAAGTTCATTTAATCAGGGCTCTCAAATATCACTGCTATTCACTCCACAATGGTGGCCGAGGAAGGAAAGTGGGAGTGTTCACACCAGATATATGGTATATGGTCGGCCAAACTACAAAAACAACTAAACCCTACCACAATGTTGTGGAAATGGAATATTCTAACATATTGGATTATAAGAAATACAGCAGTCAAGTTATGACCAAAAAACTCAATCGGAAAATGGAGACAAAAAAGTGGCTAAAGATAAAGTGGTTTCAAAATCGCAAAGGCTAACCAATGATTATCTACTTTATACAATTTGAGTCAGAATGACTTTGTGTCTCTAAAAATCCAGCGAAGACGGCTTCAACACGTATCCTTGAAGTACCAAGTCTGTAAACCAAAAATCTATCAAGGTTAACTAAGATATTTGTCTAAACTATACAAAAAGGATAACATTCCATCCACCTATCACGACTTCTTTTAGAAGTATGAGCCTGAAGACGGTCCTTATCAGGATAACAGCAGTTCGGAGAGCAAAGGAGATGATTAAAATCCATGTCTAATTAAGTTTTGTAATTTTATTTTTTTGTTCCATTTTGAATAAAAGTACCACGATCAAGTGCACCAAATATTAATGAATGCGAATTGCTGACCTTATTTGGAGTAACAAATGTAATTGCAATTTTTTGTCTCTGGTGACATTTGTTTATTATTATTATTTTTAATTTACCTAAAAACATAAAAAATGGTAGGTATTTTACAGGTAGGGTCGAGGTGGGGGATAGGGGAGTTACTCAGCTGAGTGATTAGTGACGACATACAATTTTTTTTTTTATTTAAAAAAAAATGTCACCGAAAACCAAAATTTCATTATCACTGTCAGGAAACACTGGTTAAAGTAAGTCAGGCACATCTCTTAACACCCTATATATATCAGCAGTAGTAAAATGATTCATAGATTTTACAAAGCTTTTCTAGTTACGAGGTTATCTAACCTATGAGAATATTAAAAAAAATATTTTAAAATATGCCTCGCCTCAATTACGGACTTTGGAGTATTATTTTTAATAACTGATTTCTAAATTATATACCAACAAAATATATAACTTGCTTAATTAAATATGCAAAATATTATGAATTACTAAGAACGATATAATACATTAAAACTTTATAATAGATTAAATGCGTTACCTAACGTTATAACATTAAACTTGGTACCGTTTATTTTTTATAACAGACTCTATCAGGATTTACTCGCAAAGCTTTTAGAAGTGGTACGGTAGGCAATTGAATACAGTTTCAGTAAATGCCTCAGTGCTTGCGGAAACATAGGGATTTGCATCACTTTGCTAGGGAAACTCCTTTTCGTAGTTCATAGTTCCATGGTAACTGAGGAAGATGCCGATCGAATCGAGAGACTGTTTGAGATAAAAGCGTATTTACGTAGCGTTTAAAGTCTATTCACATCTGTCAGCACAGCACAGTACAGAACAGTACAGTGCTGATACAACATTAGTTATTTACATTATCTATGAACACGGGCCAGCACCGGCTGAGATTGTCGGCTGGAATATTTTTACGGCTCTGGTGGCCGCTGGTAACGTCTACATTTACGCAGTTAGTATGATCACAGAACATCAGCACCGTCATATTGGCGTCAGTTAACATCAATAGATACAGATATTGCAAAACCCAAGAAGATGGACAAATTAAAATTCATTAAATTGGCTATAAAATAATAATGAATATGTGAATAGTATTATAGAATGCTCAAACGTGTTGTGGCTGACGAAAACGCTCAGTTGACAGCCGTCTGTGCTGAGCATAAGAGAATATATGATGCGAATTTCAATGGTTAAATAAGTAGGGGACGCCCAAGGAAGATATGCCATGATAAAATGAACAATCGGGCCATGTCAAGGGTCAGAATGACAAAAGTGTATGTTCGAGATTATGTATGAATATAATTGAAGTAAGGAGTGTGCCAATGTCGAATTGTTTGGCGGTTCATCCTATCTGAACCTACCTCTTTCCTATCTCTCCGGGGAAACGGCGTTATGGTTAGTTAGTTAGTATGAATAATATGGCTGTTTAGACAGTGCTTTCATTGTTTCAATACTCCTCAAATTATTTTAAGTATATTGCATAATCTTAAGTAAATTCCATCACACAGAGTCACGACCAAGCACTTGTAATATGTAGATTGTAGCATAATATACATTATACACCCTTCTTATTCAGCCGTACGGACTTAGCTGGTAATAATTAGAATTACTGTTGAATGAAAACACAAACAAATGAATTATAAAGGGTTATTCAAATTGATGGACTCAATTTAGTACCGCTATATTTCCAGAGTTTTACGCTACATGTGAATTATCTATATAATTTTTTTTAATTAATTTTTTTTTAGTTCATTTATCTGCATGGCAATTGAAAAATGAGGTCCGAACGTTTCGAATTCGAATCAAACGACCACCAGAGTGGTCGTGCCGCCAAACAGCCATTTCGCGTGAGTTTTTAGTAAAATGGCTACTATGCAGCACAAGGTTTTCTCTATTCGTGAGTTCTTTAAGACTGAGACGACAACCGTAGTACAGCGTATGTTTCATTTCTATTTCAACATTAAACCTCCAACTAGGAGGAGCATTTGCCGTTGGTATCACCAATTTGAACCAACTGGATGTCTCTGTAAAGGAAAAAACCCGGGCTGACTGAGTGTGTCAGAGGAGAACGTGCAATATTTTGAATAACTCTGTCTACTATAACCTCTTCCTATTTTTATTATTTATTTATGATACTTAGTTTAAAAAATTAATTTAATTACTTTGAAAAATTGGCTTTTCAACATTAGTTCCACGACTGCCGTTGATGGTGAAATGATTGATATTATGGCCAACAAATAACATTATCCGATAAAATAATGATTCTTCTTTTTCCTTTTTTTATAATATATATATATATCTCTGCCTAAAATATAGAATAAACGGCCAATATTGTAGATGTAAGATACGAGGAACCAATATGGAAAAGTAATTTATCCTTGAGTTCGAGTGAGTTGTCGAGAAAACGAGACAATGAAAATTTGAAAAGGCATAATTATGAACAAATAAAATGTAGGTATACAAATTCTTACACCGTTTATTAAAAGAAAAATTTATTCAATTAACTTCTATGAGGTTAATAGTGTACAAAGGTTACACGTATATATACTTTTCTTAGATCTGTTTTATGTTCAATCCCTAGTTTACCATGGAAAAAAATCTATTACCGTGTTTGGGACCCCTGTAACGTACGAGCATATTAAACAAAAAGTTATATCAGTATGTATTATCCTAAACAAAATTTCAGTAACCGTTGATTTGTGTTTCATAAGACAGAATAGTCTTCTTGAATAAATGGTCTTAAAATAATTATTCCATTAGAGTTAATACAGTGTTTCCGAGATTACAAAAGTACTCGATTTCATGTATCACTTCGGAAAAAAGATTTACGGTTAACCTTTAGTTCAAGTTCTATTTTTTTTCTTCTTCCATTCACATTCGCATCCTTTCACACTCCTTTCTTCGTTCATTTGCTCTACATGCCCAAAACATCTAAGCGTCCCTTTCTTAATCTTGCTCACTACGCTTACATCAGCCTTGCATTCTTTACGAATCTCAACATTTTTCACTCGATCATACATGGTTTTACCACACATTCGTCTCAGAGATCTCATTTCTACAGCATTCAGTCTACTTTCATCCTTCCTCTCTGCCAGTTCCATGCCTCACTGCCATACATCAAGGTTGGTATCAGCACTCCATTGTGGACTGCTAGCTTCGCTTCCTTGGACAACTTTTTGTTTGCGCCAACCGCGTTCAGTCCTCCGTTAATGGAGTTTCCTGCATTCACCCTTCTTTCAATATCCTTACCTTGTAATCACTAAATTACCTTGTAAAACTACCTTAAAAATTACCTTGTAATCACTAAAATGCTATCCAACCAGCTTTTTATACTAATAATAAATTAAAAATTACCTTGTAATCACTGAAATGCTATTCAACCAGCTTTTTATACAAATAATAAATTAAAAATTACTTTGTAATAACTGATATGCTATACAACCAGCTTTTTATACAAATAATAAATTAAAAATTACTTTGTAATCACTGAAATGCTATCCAACCAGCTTTTTACAGTAATAATAAATTTATGATTTAATTAACAAAAATAATGATAATATTTTAAATAAATCGGGGTTATATAAATTAATTTGAAACTTTTTTAAAAAGGAAAGACTTTAAGAAATTTTAGTATTAGAGTTAAGGAACACCTAAGGAGTTTAAACAATAATTATTATTGTGAATCTGCCAAACATTTGGGAAAATAATCATTTTTTGATGGAAAAAAGGTTTAAAATTTGTACGTATAAAAACAACCCGTTTACAATTAGACAAATTCGAAATTTTAGAAATCAGAAAAAGCGTCAATAGCGAATCAAATATAATTAATAACCATTTTTTTTAAATAGTTACCTCTGAATTTATTTTCAAATTAATATTAATAATAAAAATAATTTCTTCTTTTAATTTCTACTTTAAATTTGTCATTGAATGTTTTACAATAATTTAACATTTTTGATTAATTACTAACCTAATTCAATCAATTTTTATTTATGTTTGTAATTTGTCTTTTCTTTGTGTTCTATGTTTATCATTTGTCTATAATTGACATTTCTAATTTTTAGTATTCTGTATGTTCCTGATGAGGAAAGCATCGCTTTCGAAATATGTTGATATGTATATATTAATGAAGTGGTAATTAGAAAGAAATTTTTAATTCATTTACTTGTTAGTGGTTTGACAAACGGGAGCTTGTTATTCAAAACCTTATCATAAATTTACAGTTCAGGTTACAAAATATATACATAAAATAAAAAAAATAAATAAAAAAACATATAAAACAAACTTAAAACATAAATATTTCGTAAATGTCTTGCTTAAAAATATTTCTACAAAAATAATAAAATATAAACATAAATAATAACAATAAATCGCATATAAAATAGTGTTTCCTAAATATCTAATAAAAAATAATTAATTAATTTACAATGACATCAGTGTTTGCAAGTTGTTCGACATCAAGTTCATTTAGCCATTTTTTATCTTTAGAAAAAAAAATATTGTTTAATTTAGAAGGGTGTAGTATAGATTTGCAACATGAAATCACTGAATATGAAATACACAGTAGAAATGTGTTCCATGTAGATTTGAATGGAAACTGATGTACCCACTGACTTAATACATTTTAGTTCTATTTTTATTTTTTTTTGTATACATTATTTTTCAATCAATGGGAATTTATATACCCGCTAAATCACTGCAAGTAGTTTGTCAGCCGGAGTTTAGTTCAAAAATTACATATGAAACAATAATAAATAAAAATAATCATACAAATAGTAAGGCAATAATACAAAAAAAAGTTATGATCAATACACACAAGTTGTCAAAAGATATTTTAAAAATATGAAAAACATTAGAACAGTTTTATTTTTGTGAAAGAGACTCCAATTACACATTGTCAATTGCATTATTCTATAAAAAATATCAAGATATCAGCAAGTATCAAACAGGTTGAGAGATATAATAAAGTAGTACAGTTTTGTTACAGTCAGAATAGACTCTTAATATGATAGTAAAACTTAAATTATTTTAAAGATATCCCCAGACAGAAGAAGAGGTAATCATATTCGTTTAAAAGACAATATAAGAAATAGCAAAATAGCTTAAATACAGCAGATATCAAGGAGATAACAATCAACGAAATCATCATATTTGTTAACGTCAATACACAAGGTCTCTTTCAAAAAGCCAACACTTTAACATCAGCGAGAATTTAAAATCTATGAAAAACAGCGCTCTGTCTCTGTCCTGACATTGAATATTCAATTGCATTTTATTTTGAATTTGTACTGAGAGAGCAAACTTCTAAAAATTAAATTTATGGCTCGGATGGCCAGACTTTTAGATCACGAAACACGCCCACATCGCATTTATTGCGTTCTTCTTTATTTTGGTCTTGATATACGTTGTTTTTCTATCCAAAAGATGTATTTGATTTGTAAATAGTTTCATTTTGACTTTTGGTCTCTGTTTTGCTATGGTTGGCAGTTGAAGAATAATTTTTGAACAAAGGTTAGTAAAGTTTTTCGAAATAAAGTTGTTAAATTTTCTTAGCCTGCTTTCTAATTTTAGTCCATGAAATGACTGTTATGGTTTAATAAAAAATATTGAATTTTGCAATCGAAAATCCAACCAAATAAGTAAATGAAACGATTGCTATGGTTATATAAAAATAAATTAATAATTACATTAACTAAAACCAACAACTGGAACGGATGAAAAGTGGCATCAGCCAAAAAACTAACTGCGCCAGTGTTCGTATCACCGCTATGAGCTGTGACTGGGCTGATTCAGGGCGGCCGCCCGCCAACAGTAAACAAGTCCGCGCCATTAGCAGATCAACGGAACTACTAAATGGGCGCCAGGCATTGAATTGTCCCCGTAAAATTAACCCGCGGATTTTTTAACCGGCAAAGTGACGGATCTCATTGAAAGTAAAAACGAAAGGGATTAAATGCAATTTTTTTTTAAGAACTATAGTATTTGAGATTCCGCAATGAATCACTACTGTAAAAGGTTCCTAACTACCCACAGTCATTGGGACTATGGCATCCCTAATTGAGGTATTTTGAGTCTGAAAAGTATGTCAGGATTACTGATATATACGAGTATGTTATGGTTGAGATTTTCACGGGTGTAAGATGTAGAATAATTTTCTCGGTTTACCCGCATAATGTAGTCCTTAGAAGGACTTTTTGACTCAAATCACATTGTCCATCTTCAGAGGCCTTATGTTTTGAGTTTTGTTTTGAACTGTTCACTTGCGCATGTCCGTTCAATCCAGAAGTCAAAACCACTTAGGTTTTGATTTCTGATTTATCCGAAACGTCAGGAGTTAAAACTTAATGGTAGTAGGAGGAAATCAAATATTGCCACATTATTCCTATCCAGAGAACGCCTATCATAGTATTCGAAATATGAACATTAAATAAAGTCGAATGATTAGGTTACGGCCGACACTCGATCCCAGAATAATTCTTCTATCCGGAAAAGACGAATCAACCAATTGTGCTACGGTAAACCATTTATTTACTACCAATCAATCTCATATTTCATGAGAATTATTAATTTCCTCTTCAAATATTATTTTTCCGCTATTGGTAACCAACTTTATATTCGTAATCGAGCATTTTACTCACTCGAAAACATCGTGCCGTATATAAAATTATGTTTTATGTATAGCCCGGTATTAATATTAATATATTTTGATAGAAAGCAGTCACTTTGTGGTTAGACATATTTAATGAAAATAAAACAATAACTTTGTTTATAACCACGAGAATTTTATTTAATTTTATTACGACCGACCGGTTTCGCTTAACATAAGCATCTTCAGGGTACAAAAATTAAAACTAAAGTTTTAATTTTTAATTAAAGTTTTAATTTTTGTACCCTGAAGATGCTTATGTTAAGCGAAACCGGTCGGTCGTAATAAAATTAAATAAAATTCTCGTGGTTATAAACAAAGTTATTGTTTTATTTTCATTAAATATTAATATAGTTTCGGCGGTTCCGGTTCTTAAATAAAGAATAGGACATACTATATTACACAAACCTAACTGATTAATGCATTGTTTTAGATAAACCAAATAAATTAGATGATAATATGCACAGCTTTTCACATTTTCCATACATTGAGATGGAAACATACTAAACTGGCGCCTCTAGCGGCACAGGATTGATTTTATTCATATATTTTTTGTAGGTTTTTCTGACCTAACCTAACTGATTAATGCATTGCTTTAGATAAACCAAATACCTTAGATGATAATACGCACAGCTTTTCACATTTTCCATACATTGAGATTGCAAAATGCTAAACTAGCGACTCTAGCGGCCCAGGATTGATTTTATTCATACATTTTTGTAGGTTTTCCGCGAAATATACTTATATAATAAATTATAGACGTTGAAAAATCATAAAATAAACATTAACCGACATAAGACTTTACTTTACTTATGTTTAAATTGTTATAATTTTTAAATATCTATAAATAAAAATGATGAAAAAAATTGTAATATGTTAAGCCAAAAGAAGTCTAAGAATAATTAATTAAAGAAAGTTTCTTATAATTTATCGAACAAGTGTTTTATATCCTTTATAAAATACCAGACCGAGAGCGACCGACGAGCGGCGAGGCTTATAACTATTACTAATACATACCTAATAGCCTCTTTAATATTTGTTTTTTAATTTATGTGCATTCAATTATATTCGAGTAGAACTTCGCAATGATCATAAAGACAGCAGCCAATACTATGTGATTGAATGGAGGATAATATTGACAAGTCTTAAAATTGAGGTATGATATTAGATGAAAACTGCGTAAAGTGAACTGGTCTCATTAACTCAGTTGGTAGAGTGGTTGTCCCGGTAAGACAGATCCTCAGTGTGATTCCCAGATGCGACTAATACCTTGTTATTTTCTGTGTTTTTTTTTCGATTTCGTGTTTCATTTTACGATTGGTTAATATTATCATATTCATCGATTAAATATTACAATGAAGTTTATATGCTTCAATAGGTTATTAAAACAAATTGAATTTTAAATTTCTTCTATTTATTAAGAATTAATGTATTTCAAAGAAAATCCGTTAACGAAAAAAAAAACAATTCGTACATCCCCCGCCGCTAAAGCCGGGAGTGCAGCATGTCGTCATAAAATGTCAAAAGCTCAGCGTATTATCGTATAAGGTTTATGGATAAATTCACTCATGCACTATCCACGTATTTACCTTAATAATATTATTGGGTTTTATTAAACCACACCTCCACTTGCAGGTTAATGACATCGCCTAACATCGGCCCGGTCACATGAGCCGGAACACATTTCGTCGGCTTTGTGTATTAACTAAGAGCATTAGGACAGGGACCGAATGTGCGAGTATTCGTGACCCCAGTAATTAAATTCTTATTTACTATTGTTTCCCACGGGCGGAATATCCCCGGCATTTCCACCTAGACTCGGGAATAATCATTATTATCTGCAAATCCGTTTATTTTAATCAGCAGCCGGCATAGCGGCAGACGTGCTTATTATGTTTAATTTTATAATCCCATGGGAACGAACGCTTTGCAAAGATGGGTTCCTGCTTTTGCATTAAATTAATCCCCAGCTTCATCGACATTAATTTTACAGCCGTTGTGCTCATGTTCCTTCGACAAAAATCATTTTGTTATTTAAATACTCAGATCAATATTTTTTTCATTTTGCGCGCCAAAATTAAGGCGGTATTGTTGTCTTTGGATTTTAAAAAAATCGTTTGTGAATGCTGTGGTTTTTATTGTACTTTCCTTTATACGGCTGTCCAAACTGAATAGTGATATATTATATATGGTATACTAATATGATACATATTATAATATTGACATGGAACTGCTATATTAGAGGGTAGTTACAGCTACTTCGGAATGAAATACCACCATCTATTCGAAGGTCGACATCGTTGCAGTGGGTCAAGAAGTTCTGCAACGAATGGCTGCTGACTGCACAGTCAGCCACACAACATCATTTATAAATAATCAAATGGATACATCTGTCAGTGATTTCATAAAAAAAATATGTATATTTTTAGATTTATTTAAGTGTAGACATTTCATTTAAGATATGTAACTTTAACGTGATCTAATTTCTAGAGGCACTGCTAAAAATCAGCTGCACTCCGGCTCTGGAAAGTATAGCTGAATAATTTTCAATTGGTAAAACTGTATAAATTAAATATTTAAAAAAAGTTATTCACAAATAAATGTTTTTTTAATCATTATTATATTAATAAAATTAGCTAAATCTTTCTTTGTATCTCACAAGGCGATATCAAGTATGGCTATTTCTAATTCCAAATGCTCTCCGATTATAAGAGTAAATAGGTACTATGAGTAATAGCAGGTAATTTAATGCTTTCTTACATCAAATTTGATTCCAAGGCATGTACTGTTTTATTATCAGCGCATGCATAATCTTTCTCTTTATGTGAAAGAAAGAAAAATACAGCTATTCGCCAACCATTTATCAATATTCATTTATATGAAATTCGCCCTGGGATTTTTCTACCCATTAACGTGATTGATTCAGCTCATAATACATTATGGTAATATTTTGTTTTGGTGTGAAAATTATTGAGAAAAATATATTACTCTGAAATTTCCTTCGAGAAAATACCCCGAGGTACATTTTTATTAAGAATAAAAAAAATTGTCTTGTATTATATTAAACACAATGTTTTTTTCATTGCTTTGTTGTTTGACATATTTATTAAATAAAACAAACACTTTATCTTTTAATCATCACACTCCGGTTTCGCTTATCTCAAGCTTCGTCAGGGTAAAATTTTAAACTGAGTTTTAATTTTAAAACAGTTTTATATTTTACCCTAACGAAGTTTGGGATAAGCGAAACCGGTTGTGATGATTTAAAAATAAATTAATATCTTGAATCAAAGGGTTTGTTTTATTTAACAATTTATTTTATATGAGTACCACATAAGAGTCTGGAAGTCTGGACTCGAGGAAGGCTTAGAATATCCATTTTTTAATTGGATTACTTTTGAAGTGTGGATAAGCATCATAAATAATAATAACCAAATCCTTGAAACTCAATTAATTCTTGAAAATATATCTGAATAATATATCAACCAATTTCTGTCATGGTCGTTAGTTGAGTTCGAATTAAAACAAGACAGGATTATACGAAAATTAAAAAAAAAAAGAATTTTTATGTAAATTAAAATTGCGGTTTCTTCTATAAATTTTTTTTTCCTTTCTTAGGAAAAGTATCTGTTACACACTATAAATAAATCAATAAATGACTAATATTTATGTGCAAATAATATATGGCTTAGTGATCTATACTGAAGTAAGCTAAAGAGATTTATGGTTGAGATATATCGTATAGTAAAATTTTTGTGTACAGTGCCAGGGAACATTTCTCCTTATTCCTGTGTCAACTGTGGTTAGAGGTGCATAAACGTGGATATAATCTTCTCTACCCAGTGAGCGGGCTGCCTATTACTGTTGTAGGGCTTTTATTTATTTTTATTTCAATGAATGCTAGCGACACTTGCTGATGGCAATCTTATATTTAAGCCCGCTCACTAACGTAATATAGAATTTGGGCGGAGACGGAGGGGGTCATCATTATGGTTGAGAGTATATTAAAAATAGCTCCAAATGATTGACATAAAATTAATATCAAATACTCTCTCTATGATTTAAAAAATATATATATTGACCCAGTTTAATATCATGTCTTACCTTACAAATAGTATAAATATACAAGGTGTAATGGCATGTAAACCATAAACTTTTACCAGTGATTGCTAAGCATATTTGGAACAAAAATTTTATGAAATTTTTGTTTTTAAACTCAAGCAAGTAGGAAAAAAATAAGATGTCGTTACTAGCCACTCAGCCGAATAACTGTACAACCCCTCACCCAACCCTAAATGTCTAATATCTACTAAACTTTTAGATGAAAAAAAAATGCTCAGAGACCAAAATATCACCTACATTTTGTACTCCAAAAACGCTCAGGAATAACTGGTTAAAGTTTTATGGCTACGTGTTCTTAGAAATAAAATCAAGAATTATTTTTATAAATTTCTGACGACATTCCCATAAAAATGAAAACTGATATGGTAATAACTTATTTCCATTAAAACAGTCCCAGTTAAAAGCTGGCACAATACACATGTTATTTAAATTATTTAATAAAAAAATAGTGATTGGCATATTAGGTATTTGTGTCAAAGCATGTTTTGTATGATGATTTGGTAAACCCTAAAAATTATAATAGCTCAGTTTTGTGGAGGTTCACCTCAAGTGCGCTTTACACAAACTAACCTAACTTAATATAATTGGAAAATAACATATATACCATACACATAAAATAACTATGACTTAAAATATTCATGAGCAGCAGACTCACTTACATGCACAATTTAGAATACTATATAACAATTTAAAATAAAGTATGGATATAAATAATCAAACGTGAAGTACAAATATCAAAAGAGAAAGAAAATATACACTGAATAACCCAACCTATAGAAAATAACATATACATTACGAATGCGAATTAAAACCACAATTTAAAATATTATTGAGTAGCAGATTCACGAACATTTTTGATATAATAATATAACAATTTAGAAAACAAGGGTGTAAATAATCAAATATAAAGTAGATACAAATATAAATAGTAAGAGTAAGAGAATATTTTATGACATCATGTACATGGTTTTTCACTGGATACAAAGGGCACTGAATAACAAGGATCACGTGGGAAGAAAAGAAAACCACAACTAAATGAGCTATGGAGGATCAAAAGAAAAAAATTGACTGATTTTTATTTCTACGTATATGAAGTTATATTTTATATTGAATAGGATTTTTTGAACAATTAGGTTTTTAAGAGCCGCTTGAACTCTGCTTAATTCTGTATGTTAGCAATATTTGGGGGAAGCTTATTTCAGATGACTGGGCCGGATACACGAAAAAATTGATCATAGTACACGGGTTTATTTGACCGAGATCGCTTTCATTGGCTTCAATGCCCTGAAAGAATAGAATTCAAGATTTGATTAACAACCTTCATTGCAGGAAAGGCACCAGCCTATGTATCTGAACCATGTGACCGATAAGACTCAGGTGATGGATAGCTTACTTTGAGGTCAACAGATTTTAATGTTGATAACCGATTAGTTGAACCCTCAAATTATTATTATATTATATCATTTGTCAAATACACCCTGCATATAGGACTTATAACCAAAAGCGTACGTACGTAATTACATTTACAGGTACCTACATTTCTTTCGTTGAAACGTTATTTTTACAACCCTTATAACATCAGCGTATTTTTTTTTTAAATCTCTACATAGAATGATCTGATTCGGAATCGTGTAATCTCTATTATATCACCTAAAATCTTTGGAGTGGCTGAGTTACTAGGGAAAAGATATTTTGAAGCTTTGAAAAAATGCTGTGAAAAATTTCCACGAATCCATGAAAAAATGAGAAAACATGTCAATCATCTTCGTACATCTTGTAACGTAAATACTGACCCCGAGTCTATGATTGGGATAATTGTCTACGGAAGAGATTGGTGAGAGGATGTCTATGGGAGACGGCAGACGGAAGGGAGCAACTCAACATGGCGGGCGACATAACCTGACTGGAGCGGTCGTGATCGACGTGTGTTTTTTGGGAGAGATTATGTATTTGATTTTCTATTTTGTTTGACGTCGGAGGGCGTCTACTGAATTTGCCCGAAGTGGGTGTGTTTTTTGTTTTATTGATTGATCGATGGCCGGATTGTGAGGCGATGAAGCCAAACCGCGCGTGCCTGCTGCTGTGGTGAAAATCTCGGAAGAAGTGATGAGCGGACCAAAAAGGACATAAGGTAGCATCTGCATATTCCATTGTCTGGACCCCACGGAAGAGGCTATGGCGGATGGCGCTTCAGAAGAGTCGTCCTAGACTTCTTTTGGAGATTACTACGATCGGTGAGCATCTGGACCTGGAGAGGCCTTCCATGATGCTGAGGAGAGGAGTCGGACCATGAGAGCCATCAATTATTGTTTGAACCTTTTCGTGTTGGGATCAATCCTTCTCTTTACTCTTTTCTTTGCTAAACCATGATAGACGTGGTTATAGAATCATTAAATTTATGTTCTTTCCTTTTACAAGGGTTTTATTTACTGTATCAATCAATACATCCCACTTCCCTGTGCTTCACCATCATTCTCACCCACGAATCTTGAGATGAGAGAACATTAGCCGTCGTATCATTTTTACGCTACATTATGGCGCCTCAACGTTTTTTGTGAATAATATTTAAGATATTATGGACACGGACTCGGGAATTGATGGGTGAAGTTCGTGTGGTGTGATGTATGGATTGATACAGAAATATTATTAATTATATCATAATATTGTTTATGTATATGTGTGCATACATGAGGTCAGCGATCACGCCATTAGAAGGTTGGTAAATATTAATTGTCGTAATTTTTGGCATATTTGTGACATTGTTATTCTTGAAAGAAACGGTAATTATTTTTGCGACACAGGCATTTCCTGGCGTCGGTAACTAAAACTAATGCAAATAAATTTAAATAAATGAAATTAAAATGATTCATGATTTTGACAATAGATGGTGTTGCGTGTACACGATTGTTTGCGTCTCGGATAATTTATAAATAAGTAATTTAATTCTGTTTACAATGGAGATTAACAACATTAACAGTTATTAGAAAGAGGAATTGTCCACTATTTTAGAGGAAAAAGAAATCGTTCCGGAGGCGACTCTTGCGGAAATGCGGGCACAAGCACGTAAATTTAACGCGTCTCTTAAAGAAGTTTTAAGTTCAAATAATAAACCCACGGAATCTCAGGTTACGAATATAACAAATAATTATTATTATTCAACAAGTGGCGAGATAGGAGTTTACAAATGGGATTTGAAATATGACGGAACCTCTGACGTCAGAGATTTCTTGTATAAGATAGAAGAATTGTGTAGAAGCAGGAGAACAAAAATAGAGGATGTTGTCCTCGGATTTGGTGATTTGCTGGAAGGAAAAGCAGCTACATGGTTTCGCTCTATATGTAAAGACAATCTGACGTGGAGAGATCTGCAGCAATTGTTACTAGCGCGTTACGAACGTGAAGATGCACAAGTGCAGGCGTCGCGTAACTTGTACAATATGCGACAATCATCGGACGAGTCGGTAGCAGATTTTGTCGCGAATTTAAAAATAGCTAACTCTAAACTTGTTGACAATTTATCCGAAATGCAATTAGTAAAACTAGCCAAGCATAGTTTATTAAACAAATATGCAAGTGTACTTGCTTCAAGTGACACTTCCGACTTTGATAAATTAGTTGCTGTCTGTGAACAACTAGAAATGTTTACTGCGAAGCCAGCAATAAACAACACGCATAAGGGAAATACTAACACCGCTTATTTTCATAAGAGAATTAATAATCAATCTCCTTCTTCTTCTTTTCCTGGGAATAGAGCCGATTTGAAATGCAATTTTTGTAATATACCGGGGCATACGTGGAATTTTTGTAGGAAGAGAAAATTAGGCAACAATTCTCGTAACAATAGTTCAAAAAACTAAAGTACGGTTTTCACCATCTTGCGTACGAAGATGGGGGGAAATCGGCTGAAGTTTCTGGCAATCTAAGGTGTTCAGGAGCGCAAACGATGGACGCATCTATGCCTCTGGAACACAATAGAAATGACACAAGGCCTCATGTTAATATTGTTATTTCGAATAGAATTTTTTCATGTCTTTTGGACAGCGGTGCTTCTGTAAGTTGTTTTGGTGGAAACACTTACAAATATTTTGTTAATTTAGGATTAAAAATAATTAGTTGTAAATCATTCGTCACAACTGCTGATGGTAAGCGTCAGGATATTATTGGCACAATAGAGGTACCAGTAACTTATAGGGAAACAACGGAAAAAATTATTTTCTTCATAATTCCTTCTCTATCAGCTACGATTATTTTAGGGGTCGACTTTTGGAAACAATTCCAATTAGCTCCGCAATTGTTCCCAAGGGTGGACAGCAGTAATTTGAAGAATACGGTGGGTGAGATTCGAAAAGTTACTGCAGCCAATTTTCTTACTTCCGGAGATAATCGTAAGCTGCAAAAAAATAATTAGACAATTTGAAAACATATCTTTTGAAAAATGCGGATTAGGACTTACGCACCTAGTACAACATCATATCGAGACCACGGGTCAACCGATAAAACAACGATACTATCCTTTGTCTCCAGCACGTCAACGCCTATTAGAAGCTGAATTGAAAGATATGTTAGCTTTGGGAGTTGTGCGTCCATCACGTTCGGCTTGGTCTAGCCCGGTTCTGTTGGTAACAAAAAAAGACGGTTCTGCGAGATTCTGCCTAGACAGTCGTAAAATTAATGGCGTCATTCGGCGAGATTCATACCCACTACCTTATGTATCTCGGATTGTAGATAAGCTACGGGGTGCGCGTTTCATCTCTTCTATAGATCTCTCGAAAGCGTTCTGGCAAATTGCTCTAGATGAATCTTCAGCTCCTGTAACGGCATTTGTTGTTCCGGGGTATGGTCTTTATGAGTTTACGCGTATGCCCTTCGGCCTAAAAAAATGCACCTAGTGAATTGCAACGTTTAATTGATAAACTGTTTGGCCCAGAATTTGATGATAACGTATTTGGATATGTAGATGATTTAATATTAATTTCGGAAAATTTTGAATCGCACTTAAAGCTTTTGCAGAAGGTTTTCTATCGTTTAAAAGAAGCCGGACTAACAATAAACTTAAAAAAGAGCGAATTTTGTAAAAAGGAGTTAAAGTATTTGGGATATATTGGAGATTCGGAAGGACTGAGAACAGATCCCATTAAAGTAGAATGCATTAAAAATTACCCGATCCCGAAGAACTCAAAACAAATAAAGGCTTTCATAGGATTATGCGGTTATTATCGTCATTTCATTAAAGATTTTTCCACGATAGCAGCTCCTCTGACTAAACTTACAGGATCAAGGAAAGGAGTAAGCAATTTTGTATGGTCCAAGGCAGCGGAAAATTCGTTTAACCAATTAAAAGAGGCACTGACAACAGCGCCGGTTATTAACTGTCCTGACTTCAAATTACCATTTGTAATACATTGTGATGCTAGCGCAGTCGGGATAGGCGGTGTATTAACACAAAATTTTAATGGTGAAGAACACCCGGTAAGTTATTTTTCACGTTGCTTAAACGTTCATGAACGTAATTATGGTGTTACGGAGCGCGAGCTACTTGCGGTTCTAGACTCTGTCACTCATTTCAGACCGTATGTTGAAGGAACACACTTTACTGTAATTACGGACCACTCGAGCCTACAGTGGTTAGTTTCTCTAACAAACCCCACAGGTCGTTTAGCTCGTTGGTCAACTCGTCTTTCTCAATTTTCTTTCGACGTTGTTCATAGAAAAGGTAAACTAAATACGGTACCGGACGCATTGTCGCGCATGGAGGTAGCATTAGTGACATCAACGGATATACCTACCACGATTCATTTAACAAACGATAAATGGTACAACACATTATTTACAAACTGTAAAAATTCACCCCAACGTTTTGTCAATTTTCAAATTAGGGGTAATGATCTCTTTAGGCATAGCAAAACTCGTTTCGCTCTTTGTGAAGATACGGCGTGGAAGCTGGTTGTTCCTTTTGAAAAGCGAACCGAAATATTAAAACAAGAACACGAAGCGGATCTTTCTTGCCATCCGGGAGTATTTCGAACTTACAAAAAGGTGCATTTACATTTTTATTGGCCAGGAATGTACCAGGATGTTAAGAATTTTGTTAATCGATGTAAGACATGCAAAGCACATAAAATCAATACATCTGCGCCAGCGGGCATCTCTTCAAATCCTAAGATTGTAACCAGACCCATGCAAATGCTTTCAATAGACTTAGTCGGTCCACTGCCACGTAGTTACTCTGGGTTTATGTATATATTGTCAATCGTAGATGTGTTCTCTAAATATACCTGGATATTTCCGCTTAGAAATGCTACCACAAAAAGTATTGTAAAAAATGTAGAACAGCACATTTTTCTTGTTCATGGCGTTCCACAAACATTTGTATGCGACAACGGTAAACAATTTATATCTAAAGAATTTAAACAGTTACTGTCTGATTATAATGTGCCCCCACCTTTTTACAACGCATTTTACACACCTCAAAACAATGTCGTCGAACGCTATAACCAAACAATAGGTACAGCACTGTCTATTTTGTCCGAGTCTGACCAGCGTAATTGGTCCAGATTTCTGCCACATATTCAGTCAGCCCTAAATAATTCGGTAAATTTTGCAACAGGTTATACGCCTTTCTTCTTGATGCACGGTCGTGAACAGGTCATTAATGGTAATTTTCACAAAAATTATGTCTCGACAGGCGTATCGGACTCAAGTCTAGAAGAATCGAGAGAAAACTTTGCTAAGAAATTAGAGGACTTGGCTCCTATATATGAAAAAGTTTCAGAGGCTCTGTTACAGGCTTATAGAAAGAATGCAAAGCATTATAATTTACGTCGCAAATCGGTAAATTATGAGGTGGGAGATATTGTGTGGCGGAAAAATTTTGTCCAATCCAGTGGACCCAATTTCTTTTCGCATAAATTAGCTCCGAGGTTTGTACAAAATGTTGTTAAAACCAAAGTCTCTAACTTAGTTTATACCCTTGCGGATATGCAAGGCAAAGTAGTAGGTAATTTTCATGTTAAGGATATAGTTCGTTTAGATTAAGTATGAGGTTAATTTTCTTGTAAGAAGCCAGTGTGGTAGCATGTGGGACTACCAACCCTTCATGTCGCTTCACTTGTTTCTTTAAAGGTGTTATTGTGGTCACATGTACTGGAGTTTGGTACCTTCAATACAGGTGCTCAGAATAAACACAAATTCTAATTTATTGATGATATTTTTTGACACTTATCCTCATTAGACTAGAATAGAAACATATTATTTGTTTCTCTGATCTTTTAGATCAGTGGCGCCCTAACAAAATAAACAACAAAAAAAAAAAGGGGATTGATTTTTTTTTGTTGTTTTTATAATAATTTTGATTATTTTTTTACATAGGTACATACCAATAGTGTACCTCGAAAATTAAACTTAAGAATTTTCATGATATATACATATATATCGGATATTATTGTTGTCGCTACGGTATATCGGTTAATTACATCTAATAATTCCGAATACTCTAAATGAAAGTTAAATCGGTTACCGGTCTGATGGTGTGTTACCTGACAATATGTATATATTTATAGTAGGTATTCTTTGTATTTAATTTGTTTAGCCGTAGGTAAAATTATGCTTTTGGAGTGCACCGGAGTAAAAGTTAAATTAGAATTTTTGGAGATTACTACGACACACTCGAAAAGGATAGTTAATATATTCTGTCTGGGAGATTTTGAGCTACTTTCTTTCACACAGATAATAAAATATTTTTAATTGTTAATTAGTAACTATAATGTTTAATGTATATTCTAAGTTTATAATTATGTCTAAAGTAAGTTGGTATCTCTTTCCTTAAAGAATATAGTATGGATATTTAGAAGTATGATTTTTTTGTAATAATATTAGTATTAAGTATCAAGTGTAGTACTGCTAATGCATGCACACAACAAACAAATATTTGCCAATTTGGAGTAAACATCTTCTGCCTCCTTGAACAGGAGAAGATGATTAGTAGATAGTTTAGATCTAGTAATACCACTGTTTATAATATGTTGATAAGTATTTTTTAAGTTGATTTGTCCAATAGGTTTAGTAAATATGTACTATTTTTTACACTGCTAACACCAGCGTAAATTTATCAAGTATTTTTGTGTAACCAGTGTCGATTTTTGATTAAAAAAAAATCGAGCACCAATTTGAAAAGATAGGAAGATGTAAAATTTCGAGAGAAATTGTACTTGGCAAGTTTATATATATAGATATTGACAAATGTACTTGTTTGAAACCACACGAATAGATAGGTATTGTAACATGTAAACCCTCATCTTTATACTATTTAGCAATGGCTAAATGACAACCAAATAGTTCTATAACTATACGACGAGGAAATTTTTTGGAGGTGAATACGCAAACTATCCAATGGATATTGGTATACTGTGTCTAATTCTTTAGATACATATATAAAAAAAAATAAAAAAAAAAACCCTGTTGAAACTGCATGGTAATTGTAATTTTTTTTGTTAAGAGGAAGAGAGGATTAGTTAAGTAGGGTATTATTAATAATAAAAATAATTTTTTGAAAATTTTGAAGTGGGAGCTTGAGTTCTCCAAACCTCACAAGTGTTAACCTAGAGAAATTGACTCTCATAAAGTGAGGAAGTGTTTGGTTCATGTAACTTGTTTATTTTTTATTTATTTTATAAGTTGCTTGAGGATTATAAGTATGAAGTGTTTCCTTGCTTTTCGGTTATGCTTAACCACCAATGTATCACAACTTGATTTTTTTGTGTATTGTCATACTAAGATATACCATTTTGTTTGTCAATTTTGATTTTTGTTTTTATATTGGTTGTTACTTGTTTTCTTTGTTTTCAGTTTTTTCTGTAATTGAAAAGAGTAGAGAGGAAGGTTAGGTCAAATTTTACTTCACTTCGCGGCATAAAATTTTTTACGGGGAAGCGGGGAATTGTAACGTAAATACTGACCC
>JAHDVE020000836.1:0-76465 GCA_022606495.2 Halesus radiatus
TTTACAGAACTCTGATTTTTTAAGGTTGATGGTTAGGCCGGCGAATTTGAGTTGTTGGAATACTTTTTCGAACATGGCGATGTGTTTTTCAAAGGTGTCGCTTATGATGATTAAATCGTCCAGATAGCAAAATAAGTTGTTGTCTGATTCTGGACCGAACAGTTTGTCCATTAGTCTTTGTAATTCTGCTGGGCTGTTTTTTAGACCAAAAGGTAGTCTTGTGAAGTGAAACATTCCTCTTCCTGGTACAACAAACGCAGTTTTGTCGCAGGAATCGGAGTCTAATGGTATTTGCCAGAATGCGCGGGAGAGGTCTATAGATGAGATAAACTTGGCGTTCCTGAGTTTGTCGAGGATGGCATGTACTAATGGTAAAGGGTATGCGTCTGCCTCGGTGCAAGCATTGAGGCGTCTGCTGTCGAGACAAAAACGGGCAGAACCGTCTTTTTTGGCAACGAGAAGGGTTGGGTTTGTCCAAGCGCTCCTGCTGGGAACTACGACACCCATGCTTAGCATTTCGTCTAGTTCTTTTTCTAACAGTTTCAATTTTTGGGGAGCTAGATTGTAATACCTTTGTTTGATTGGGGGGCCAGTTGTTTTGATATTGTGTTTAACCAGGTTGGTAAGTCCTAGACCGCAATTTTCGAAAGCTATTGATTCGAATTTGTTGATAGTTTCCTTTAGTTGTAGGTTTTGAGCCGAATTTAGATTTCCATAAGGGATGATTGTATGAATTTCGGAGATTTGTGGTGGAATGTTTGCTTCGTTACCGGGACTAAATACTTGTGGAGCAATGTCGAATGCTTTCCAAAAATCCACACCGAGGATGAACTTTTGAGAGATGGAAGGGATCACTAGGAAGTTGATCGTAACTGATTTGTTTCCACATTTTACTGGAAGGGCGAGAGAACCGGTGACAGTTTGAATTGTGTTGTCAGCCGTTGTGACAAGTGGAGTTTGGTTCTTTATTTTGAAACCATTATTTATAAAGATTAAATGGGCGTTGTCTCCAAGGCAACTAATGGAGGCTCCGCTATCCAGGAGTCCGGAAAAAACTACGTTGTTAATGGAAAATTGTGCGAAAGGTCGTCCGTCTTGGGCTTGTCTGCAGCTGACGGAAGATAGGTGCAAGGCTTGTTTGAAATATTTGACGTGCGCCAACCACTCCGTCCATTCTTTAGGCCTTGAAAAAGAACGAAGAGTGGAGAGGTTGTGCCCTAGTTTTTTGGGTTTTTATTCCAATTCGGGGGTGGTCTGGAGAAATCTATTGGTGGTTTGATATAACGGTGGTTTTGAACGCCGATCCTTTCATTGTTGAGTTTTGATCTCTTGAAGATTTCCCTTAGGTTGTCACGAGGTGGTGAACGGGTTTGGGAGAAGGGTCTCTTTAAAGATTTATGTTCTTGGTTTTCTTTTGTCCTGTTGCGTTTGAAACAAGAGGAATATTCATGACCTATTCTTTTGCAGAAGGTGCAGAATTTTTTTTCGTTATTATCCGGTCTAGAGGAAGAAAATAAACTGGGTTTAATTGTATTTTGAGAAATGTCCGAGGGTTTCTTCTTGTTCTGGTGTGTTTCGAGAATGAGGCAAACTTCTTTCAATTGTAGTAAGGAAGAAATTTTTTGCGAGGTGATGATGTGTTCGTATTTATCTAGTAGTCCATCAATGATGACTGCTAAAATTTCGTTGTCGGGTAAAGGGGTTGACAGCTTGTCGTTCAGTAGTTCAGCTCGTTGAAAGTATTGAGCCGTATTTTCACTAGGGTCTTGTTTGATTGACAGGAGATTAAGCTTGATTCTATGTTGAGCTTCTTGTTTTCCGAAGCTGAGCTCAAGGGCCGACTTGAGTTCAGACCAAGATTTTGTTTTTTTTTTGTTAATTTTGTGCCAGGGAAACAATTCTGGGCTGATGAGGTCTATGAAGTTTTTGTGCAGAATTTCTATGGGGATTCCTCTTATTGAAGCTGTTTCTTCCGCCTTATCAATGAAGTCTTCTACACTGGTTAAACCGTTAAATTTTAGTTTCCAGGGAGTTAGGTCATAGGTTTTGTTAGGTTCCTCCGCGACTGGGATTGTGTCCTTTTGCTCCTGGGTGATGATTTTTATTTCAACAGGGTTTGATAAATTGAAGGGGAGGGTCTTGATGTATTTTTTGTTGAAAAGCTGTGCGTATTTTATTAGAGCTTTCTTAGTTTTGTTTTGTGGAGACAGGTTTCTGTCGCGCAATGCTTGAAGAATTGTGTCCTTGTTTGATTGGTGAATGTTGGCGATGATACCCAAGGCAGGTGTGGTTTCCATTTTGAAAATTAAAATTTAAAAAGGAGAGAGAAGAAAAAAAAATTTTTGAGACTTAGAAAAAAAAGTTGAGAACCTCTGGTTTTTCTAAGTGTTTGAAATTTAACAAAAATTGGCCAGGGATTTGTTTAGGGGGATGATATTTTAAATTTCACTATTCACTTTTGTAACTTTTACTTAAAACTTGAAAAAATTGCCAAGATTCTAGTTTAGAAAACGGTAATTTTTAAAAATCACTTTACACTTGTTGAAACTTGAGGTTAATTGACACTAGGCCCGTAATTGGATTTAGGGAACCGGTAATTGACAATCACTTCCTTGTTTATTGTTTTTAAAAAAGAGGAACTCGAAAAGAGATAAAAATTCGTCATTAATTATTTGAAGTTTATTATCTTAGAAACACTGGCGTAATAGTTTTAACTTATAAATTTAAAGTATCACTTGATTTAATTGTCTTTGGCTTATTTTATTATTATTAAGTCACTGTCAGAGGGTTTTAAATCACTTAATAAAGTATCAATACAATATGTAAACACAATGTTACATATTTGCGAGAATTATTTGAGGAAATGGAAGTAGGTAATCCTTGTTGTAAATTAGTTGTACCTGTTGTTTACTGGACAAAAGGACTTAATGGTGTGTTTGCGATCTTATTTATCGAAAATAACTTAATTGTTGCAAAGCCGATAGCAACGTAAGGGACGGCGTGAGTTGTTTGTTTATGGAACTGTCAAAAATCAGCTGACTTGATCTAGGCAACTTGAGAAAAATAAAAGAGGGACTGTAAAGTTGCCTATTCTGTTAATTTGCAAGTTGGTATAGATTCAATCTTGCCAACTTGATATTGATACGACGCGCCGCGTCTGGAGATTGTTTAAACGAACTTCAAACGAGTTTGGTTGAAAAAAGAATTCGGCCGAATATTCCAGAATTCTGCCGCGCTTCGTCGAACGTTCCCGATGCGATTGTTGCGTCACGTGATATGAAATGTTCTAGAACGTTTTGGCGCGTCTTTTAACGGTTTCAGTCAAGCGTCTCGAGATTGTTTCTAGAACAATCTGGCGCGTTTTTTAACGGTTTTTGAACATGGTTAGAAATGATTCTAGAAAAATTGCTGTGGGAACAAATTTACAGGGAGAAGATATAATACAATAAGAGATATTTATACCAATTCTGAAAGCATCCTATGAGCAGGAACTATGTTTGCAACGAGAATAATTGCGGCAAGTTTAATTTATGGAGTCTGTTCCAATTCCCAAAGAAAGCACCGACGTTGGGAAGCCAGTGTAATGATATGTATTTGTGCGGGGAATGCGGGAATGCGGGAATGCGGGAGAAGGTGTGGAGGAAGGTTGGGAAGGTGAATTTGCGGGAGACAGTGTGTGTGTGTGTGTGTTTACCCTGAGAGAGGTTTTCTTCCAGGGAGCTCGGGACCTACGACTAGCTCATCATCGGCAGGCCTCGGAGCTCTTCTTCAGGATCGTGAATCGACAGGCAGTCTTATAATTGGGGATTGTGACTCGAGACTTTATCAATTAAAACACTCAGATGCTTTCAGAAATCAGTGGTTTACTCGGTAAAAAGGGCACAGACATAGTAAGATTACACAAGGGGAACAGGCTAACCTACATATTACAAATAATATTACGGGCAAGTTCTCTCTGAAATACTCTACGAACGGCATTGTTAAATGTGACTTGAAATAGAATTACAACACAATGAAATGGGGATAACCAAGATACAGCTCACGGTTGGGAATGTCGGTCGTCGGTCGTGTGTCCGGGTAATAATCCATTGCCAGGTCCATGGTGGATGGTGCACTTCGGGGAGGATGTTGTCAAGGCCGAGTCCACAGAGAGAGTGTCGCGTTGAGAGCGCGCGGGCGGAACCGGGGGCCGCGTAAGAGTGATGTCTCCTTTTGTCGCTAGGGGTGCTAACCTAACGAGTGGCTAGTATTTATAGGGTATTTGCGTTATGTAACAGTATGCAAAATTTTATTTGAATGTTGAAAGTATTCTACACAAAATATGTGCATTCAAGAGAAGACTCATTTGTGTTAGGGTCGCAAAAAGCCGTGCTTATAGGTACAAATTACAAATGTAGCAACCAGTGCCATCTGTTGGTACCTCTATTGATTAGTACAACTGAATTTTCATATTATCTTGGCTTTCTTTCATGCAATTGTGCAGTTGAATTTTCATTTTATTTTTATATATCCAATAAGGCTTATAATATGCATAAATAAAGCGGTTATTCGGATATCCTAGGTAATCCCAACCAACTGCTGAAGCCAGCAGCTTAGCCATTCTTAGCAAAAACTTACCACGTCCGTGGTAAATATCAATAATTCAACTGTTTTTCCTGCTGCCTATCCTGATTAAAAACTCTGGGTGCTGCTGCATATCTTCATACCTCTCTTAGATAAAAAAAATATGCATGTTATAAGATGCCTGTTGGACTTCTCCTTCTAGTGCCCTCTCCTATCAGAGGTCGGCTATCATCAAAGCAATCTTCATTCCGCAGGTTACAGCTAGTTAGACTAAAATTTTAAAGAAATCCCCTGCATTTCATTCCTGTCATAAGATCTTTGTTTAAAGAACATTGGCTCAACTTTTGACACACATTTGTTTTTAAAACACCTGTTGCAATCTCTTCAAATTACTTGTATTTATGGATGCCAAGTTTACCTGGCTTAGTGTATTATTTTGATTCTTGACTATGTTATGAATGCATTTTGGAAGATGACCAAATTACAAATTGCTATGAATAGATCTTCGCTATTCACAAGAATGTATGTTTTATGAGAAGTATCCAATGCAGCAAACAGATGTGTTAAAATACAAGATAGAGGTTTTTAGGTTTCCATAGCAAAAGAGGTACAAGGGAAACCAACATTTTCTTTATTTTTATATTAATGAACCATTGTCCAATTACACGAAATACACAACACGAAATGAGATAAACAAGAGCTACAGAAAAAAAACCAAACAGCACATACATAATAAATTAATGAAGCAATGACAAAAATATGCGTTTGAGAGAACATTCAAATCAAAACCTGAACAAGGTTTTGGTAGAATCGATAATTTTAGACATACTAAATAATATTCTTCAAAGCTTTTTTCTTAAAGCCTGACAAACATTTACACTTATAACAAAAATTTCAAGGCCCTGGCTTAAGTTAACAAGTCTCGATATTTTGGACAGTGAGAGAATGGTACCCATGATTAGTAGAGTGGTGATTGAGGTAAAGCAATTCATTGTTTCTAATTGGAACATAGCAAACTGATGTCTTCAATTACAAAATTCAGAGAGATTTCTAAGATTTCCGATTTATTTCTATCCTTTCTTATTATTTATATTGTTTGCTATAATGCTAATATACATTTCACAACTCCTGCGTGTAGCCCGGAATAAAAACATTATTATTATATTCTGAAATTCAGTCATGCAGTTATCGTTAAGTGATAGGAAGAATATATGTATCTAAAAGAAATCCAATCCCAAACTTCATTTAGTGTATTTTTTCACTTAATACTAATAATGCCAAAATATTCTCAAAAAACTTGTTAATTGCATCTTGTTCACATTGTTATGACCCAGGTGAAGTATTAAATTTTAAGATGAAGACCAGGATAGACGTTGACGGGTGGATATTAAATTGCTGTATATTGACAAGCATGCCTGTGTAAAACAGTACTTGCCTGTGGTTTTTCATCTCACTAACCCACTTAGGAAGAATATTAATTACTGTGCACACTGTTTGAGAATGTGCACACGGCAATAAACTGATTTATGTGATTCTTGGCTTAACTCATTTTGTTATTAAACTCAATATGACTTCAAGATATTGTGTTGACCACAATGTCAAAAATGCGCTGTGATGGCAGAATCATTTGTAGCCATGTTCACCTAATGACCATTTGGGTACATAGCAAAACAGATAGTATAAAGACTCAGTGGAAACGGACATTAGGTGTACACGTCTACAAATATTTCCACCTTCACAGCATGTTTTGACTTTGTGTTTAGACATACTCTTAGTGACCTAATATTAATAGTCATCAAATCTTCTTCAGTTCCATTCTCCTGATGCCTGCCTAATCTGTGTAACTTGTGCAGAATTTATTTTATAACTTGCATAAGTCATTCATAAATAAATTAATTGTATTTCCAGGTTTTCGTTGGTGCACTATCGGAGCAATATGAAGCGCTCTCGGTGGAAGCCTCCAAGCAGACCAGCTCTGAGGAGATTGTGTCTTGCATCGCTGACAAGCTCAACATCACCGATTCGTCGGGCGGGACGTATGAATTGGCAGAGGTAACTATTATTACGCACTTTAAAGTTTGTATTTTAACTACTAATGTTGGTAAATGGCTGTTATTCAGATTCAAAATACAATGGAAAATATAACTGCAAGTATTTGCATGGCTTTAATGACATGCTCACGTTTTGCGTGGCCCTCTTAACATAACCTAACCAAACCCAATGAGAGAGTGTAAGTGGGATCAACCAAATAGGATAATAAAAAGGGAGGAACGCTGTTAGGTTGCATAGGTTAAAAGGGGCGTGCACAATGCAATCGTGGACATGTTAATAAATCCACGAAAAACTCGCAGTTTTGCTTTAGGCCTCTCCCTCACGGGTCGGCAAGGAATCAACGTATACGGGGTGCAGTAAGAATGAGTAACACCGAGAGTGCTCTGTTCCATACATTTCTATTGGCAATTATACACGGGTCGGTGTGGTGCGAGAACAGTGTTGCGTACTTCCATTATCCGCATTCTTGCTGTACATGGACAAAGTTGATTTCATGCAGACCCGCGAGGGAGCGGGCTTAAATTGCATATAGCATCTGTATAGCAGTCTAGTACCATAATCTTTACCAAATGATAATTCACGTTTGTACCGTATTCTGAAATCTAAAATTTATGAGTACAGCTTATAGTAAGGTTACTATTATAAGGTCCTGACTGAAAAAGCATATTTTGAGTTTTTGTTGTCAATAATTATACTAACTTTTGAATGCTACAGTACAGCGAGGCTGATAACGAAATTGATAGGAGGGTGAATGCAGGAAATTCAATTAATGGAGGACTGATTGCAGTAGTTGCTAATAAAAAGTGACGTATTTGATCTAGTGGGCCGTGGAAGTGGTAGAGGAAAGACGAAACTAGGCCGCTATGAGATCCTTTAGGTGTATATATGAGGTGTGTTCAAAAGAATAGGTGAATTTTGAATTTTCGCGGGCTGTGTACATTTGATTATCGATTTTTTTTGTTATGTTGGTACACATATGTTTATCATATGTTAGCATTATCAGCCACTTTGGATTAGTGGTTTGTTTTTGACAACTGGAAAGGTTAGTCACGTTTTCGTGTGTTCTTTGATTTTTTACTTTTGAAAAAAAACGGATCAAAGAATATGTATTAAATTTTTCGTTAAAAATGGAATAAAGTGCTCCAATGCACTTAAAATGTTGACTGTGGCATTCGGCGAATCTACTTTGTCTCAAAAAAGTGTTTATAAGTGGTACAAGCGCTTTACAGAAGGCTGAGAAAATGTTAATGACGATGAGCGTCCTGGAGTTGCAACCACGTCAACAAACGAAGAAAACATCGAAGCAGTGAAGAAAATGGTTTTGGAAAATCGTCGAATCACTATTAGGGAAGTTGCAGAGGATGTTGGCATATCAATCGGCTCATGCCATGCAATTTTCTCTTATGTTTTGGGCATGAAACGTGTGGCAGCGAAGTTTGTTCCGAAATTGCTAAATTTTGAGCAAAGGCAACGTCGCATTAGTATCGCTCGGGAGTTGTTGAATGAAGTCACCGACGATCCAGATTTGCTCAAAAGGGTCATAACTGGTGATGAAACGTGGGTATATGGTTATGATGTCGAAACCAAGGCCCAATCATCCCAATGGAAGCGGCCAGGAGAGCCAAGACCGAAAAAAGCACGCCAAGTTCGATCAAATGTGAAGGTTTTGCTCACTGTTTTCTTCGATTACAATGGCGTGGTGCATCATGAGTTCTTGCCAACAGGTCGTGCGGTTAATAAGGAATACTGCAAGGAAGTTATGCAGCGTTTGCGTGAAGCAATACGGCTCAAACGATCGGAATTGTGGAAAAACAAATCATGGATTTTGCATCACGATAATGCACCAGCTCACACATCAATGCTTGTTCGTGATTATTTGGCCAAAAACAACACCATAATCATGCCTCAACCATCCTATTCACCAGATTTGGCTCCCTGTGACTTTTTCCTATTCCCTAAACAGAAGGAGACCAATGAAAGGAAAGCGTTTTGCCACAATTGATGAGATAAAGTCAGAATCGAAGATCGAGCTGATGGCCATACCGAAAAGCGCATTCCAGAAGTGCTTCGAGGATTGGAAGAAGCACTGGTATAAGTGCATTATATCTGAGGGGGATTACTTTGAAGGGGAGAAAATGGATATTGATGAATAAATAAATACTTTTCGAAAAAATTCGAAATTCACCTTTTCTTTTGAACACACCTCGTGTGTATTTTTTAAAGAAATAAAAGCATTCCCAGATTACGAATAACCTGACAATATTTGAAATTCTACTACCACCACCAAGTGGAAGATGTTGCTTGTGTCGTGATAGAGAATTTAGCCAGTCGAGGAATTGAACTCATTACGCCTGAGTGGGACCCAGACACAATGCCAACTCAGCCTGGTCAGATTAATCGTATTACAAATGAGGATATTTGAAAGGAATGCAAACCTATAGAAGCGTAGTGAACAGAATGAACAAGATTAAGAATTTTATTGTTCCCGGGTTCATCTATATGAAATGTGAATTTCAGATAATTTATAATTAAATAGCCTTATCTGCTTATCAGTAGCTGCTCGTGTTATTTGAGTGTGTAAGATTGAAAAATTCGACATTATTGATGTAGCGGAAAAAGTTTTTTTCTTCAAAATATTGATTTTTTGTATGAAAAATTGTCAGCAAAACGGTGCAGTGCACCGGCAGACTGACAATTCCTGAAAATCTTCATTAAAAAAATCGAGTTTTTGGAAGAAAAAAATCAAGATCATTTTCGGCTACAGCCTCAATAAGTTCTTTTCCAATATTAGCAATTGTGCACACTCGAAAGTCACATACCGCCACTGCTGCTTATTATTAAAACACAAAGTAAAAGATAATGAATAAATAAATTTGTACAAACCGATGTGAACTATCACTCATCATAATGATAAAAATATATATTTAAGGAAATTTATTACCTGAATTATGTACCATAAAAAATTACTCAAAACGATGGGTTACATATTATTATTAGTATCACCTACCACTAGTCACATGTCAAAATCAAATAACAACACGCAGAGTCAGAATGTTGCAGAAATTTAAAATGAGATGTGTACGTTTTAGAAAGGATACACTTTTATATTATTTGAATTTGTGAAAGTCGAATTTAGCAAATCTCCCCTTGTTTTTAATTGTAACTTTTTTTAAAATTTAGATAATGTGTAAAACTTAAATTATAATAACAATTATACAAAAAATTACATATCAATATTCAATTTCAGTTGGAGGATTAATGTAAAGAAATTAATTCTTTTTTATTTCTTTTTAAATGAAATTTAATCAGTTTCTCCCATTGAATTAAAGTTTTTTTACGATTTTCACGCATTCCAGCTAGTGTAAGCTAAACACAAGCATTTGTATTTGTTGTGTGGAATGTCAGTTTGTTTAATAGTAAAGTTACACTATCTTGCAATAACAATAATTATTATATGCACAAAATGCAATGGACTTGAATGAAATTTATGCAAATAAATTACGTTTTCAATACAAAGAAGAACGATGTTGGAAGAATCAAAATCTTTATGCATATTTATTGAATAACAAGACATATGTAACCATGAGCGGTTCGTGAAATCTTAGTGTGCTGGAAGTTAATATTGAAAAAATGGCAGTCGAAAATGATTTTTTAAATTTTTGAATTTATAATGAGTTTGAAGATTGCTGACTTATTCAATACATTTCAATGAGATATTAAGTAATTGTTTGGGTTTTTTCTAAAGTACGTTTGTGCAGTGAACTCCCATAAAAAGTAAGGCAAACTTGTATCATAATTTTACCCTACTTTAAATATTCAAATTACGTGCTATAAAATCTGCATGTCCAATGTCCATATAAATAGGTAATGCTGCCGGAGGGCGAGTTCGAAATGAATTCCATACTTGTGGCATTTTAAACTGTGCGAGCGTGTAAACCTTGGGAATCTACTAGCTGTCCAGGTGCGCAGCGACTATGGGATTTGTTAACACCAAGTTTATACAGAATAGTATTTTACAAGAATTAATAGACTTTTTTCTATGATTATTTTGTTTAAACTTGTTATTAAAATAAATTAATTTCTGAAGATGTTACTTTTATTATTTAAAAAATCTAATAGTTTTTGTTTGAATTGTGATTTTCGTATTTAAAACTATTTTTTGAAACTTAGGACTTTATATTATTCATTAGCAGTGGCGTACTAAAAACTGAAAAGCTGTGCCTACCCTAAGAAAAATCAACCAAATAAAGAAATTATACGATTATAGAAAAGTATGACAAATTTCTGATATATGTTTTATATAATATATTTTTCCATGAATTTAATAGGGACTTGCCGCACATTTATTCAGTTGGCCACAACAATTAGCGAAAAATGATAATTAGATAGTTAATTTCAAATATTCAATTAAAAATTACACACAGCCTTCCTTTGGTCATAGATCAATGCACACCACTGATAGGATATACCTAGGCGCTTCCTAATAAAAGTCAATAAACTTTAACAAATTCATGTGATATGGTACAAGTAACGTAGTTAGATTACTATCTTATATAAAAACAGGGCTCAATACCGAAAAAGCTTTTTTTTATTGATAAATTTAGATAAGGAAATTGAAAATGATAATTTTGGTAATTTTATTTTGTTGAATAACAGAATGAAAATTATTAACAAATTTCTAATAAAAAAATATTTTTCCGGGAATTTGGTAAGGAACTTATACGCTCACTTATTCAGTTGGCCACAGTAATCATCGAAAGATAATAATAAAATAGGCATTTTCAAATATTCAATGAAAAACTGCACACAGCCTACCTTTAGTCATAGAGCAATGCACGCCACTGTTCATTAGCCACAGATGTTTTAATGAATCGCCGAATTCTATCTTGTTGCTAGGTCGCTAATCTCCGGTGCAGGTGATATGACGAAATTCCTTTAGATACAGGGAAAAATATATATAATATCGAAAAGACTAACATAGGATTTTTTCATAGAGATTAAGGAATGTTTTTTTTTTACTTTTTAAATCTCCGATTGAACTTCCAATGAGATAGGCCGCGAACCGTCACTGCTTGTATGTTTAATGAATCATTCTCCCCTTGCACATTCTCTATACATGCATGGTTCCATTTATTTTTCACTGGTCTGTTTTTAACAAAATTGTCTACTAGAATTTTCAGCAATAATTATTGTGATTGAATATAAAAATGTTACAATCATGAATAAATCTTATTAGCACATGTATTCACTTTACCAAGGTCAGCGTGTACATGGAGATGTTAATTTGCAGGTTTTTAAAAACTGAATTAGATTATAATATTAGGTGCTCATATTAATGACATGTTGGTTTGAAAATATTCTCTAAAACATTATAAATTTAATAAAATGCTAAATATTGCGCTTGTTCAGCAGTTACATTCTTTTCTGATTTGAAACCAACTCACATAGCATAGAGGAGGCGTGGAGTTACAAAACCCGCCCTCAAAGTTTTTGCCGGTTTTGATACATTCACAAAAAAGTATTTGAAATTTGAAAGTTAATTTTATTTGAATTTTTTTGCCTAAATATCAAAAGAAAAATGTGTAATTATTTTTATGCATAAAATGTATTTTCTGTTTTATATTTAAGGTGTTCTAAACAGTTTTCAAACTATCTCCAGATTTCCAAATAATTCAGAACGGGATCTATAACTCCACGCCTCAGATAAATCCATTCTAGTAGAGATAATTGTCACATTTAAAAATATATTTGAAGTTATTTTGATATTAATTTCTTTTAAATTTTCAACAGACTTTTATTTTTTCAAACGTTATCTCGGGGATGCCTGTATGAAGAGGGTTTTTTTAAAATGACATTTATGTAACACAATTTAGTAATACTTTACTCTAATAGGCTAAACCTGGATGAGTGAATCTACCGTGTTGTAGGAGGGATGAAACACAAAAGTCATTGCAGGTGAGCTATTGAGCAAAAGAATTGTAATGTAAAAATGACCTGTTGTTCGGCGTTGGCGCACAGCCAGGAGACATGCCAAATGCGTGCCCGACATTTATATACATTTTGTGCATAAGAACAGGTTGTTTATATGACTCGTTCTTCTGCTCAAGAACTCGTGTTTTCTCCCTCCTCCCACATGGGTTTCATCTCCAAGACCCAAATCCAGATCCAGGTTCACTGCTTTCTTTCCCTGAAAAGAACATTCATGTAGCGTTCCCAAATACAATCACTCCCTAGGGGAAGTTAATATATATTTATAAAACTTCCCATTCTCGTTGTTTCTGACTTTCATTCTTCACTCTAACTCAGTTTATTGTATTGTACATTATTACAGCTTGTAAATATTATTCTCGCACATGGGCAAGGAATATAGGAAATCGCTTCTTTGTAAAAATGACATCTATCTTTGTAATGAATTCATGTCACTTCAACCGTCGAGATAAAATGTATTTTCTTTCACATTATGACAAAGTGTAATTAAGAACATTTGGTAGCAGTTAACTTTTTATTGTTTTTATAATTAAAGAATAAATGATTAATTCCACTGTGATGTGGAGTGCGTTATGACTCCTTTCTATTCGCCTCTAATTAATAATTCTAATAGAGTCTAATTTTAATTGGTCTTCACCAGAGCCGTGAATATTATGTGTGTGTATGTACCTAGCAATGGAGAAAATATTCTTATTTTTATCTCTGCTATGGTAATTAATTAATGCAAATTTAATCGGAACAAATAATTGTTTGTTTGAAATAATATGTTTGTTGACAGGAAATTAACTTATTTTGTTCTTATATTTTATTATGTTTCCTCTTTTCTATACATATACTCAAATTTCAAGTTAATGATTGTTTTAACAGAAATACATGTATGAGACGGTATAAGTATGTAAATGAAGCTTGGAGCATGAGCCAAGACAGAGTTGTGTGGTGGTTCTTTTTCTCTTTGTGCTCCCTGTGTAAAAAAGATGTAATAGATAGTAAAGTTAATGGAAGATATATTGAAAATGTTCTACCACTGTTCTGTTAAGGTCCTGTTTTTCCATTCTCTTCTCGAAGCTTGGCTATGGTTAAATTGTGAATATGATATCTGGTAAGCCGAGCTTATCTATAAAAGACACTTCAATTGATATTTACATTCATGTTGTGTCTTCTATCCCCATAGCGGTTCATCTATGCAACTATTATAATGACATCTTGCAAACAGCACCCTACAATTGACAACGAGCTACTCATAATGCCGCAGTCTTGTCTTAAAATTTACTTAATTTTATAATTTTGAATGCTACAAAAGCCAATTCTAATAAACTCCAGATCCAGATCTTAAACACCTGGAAATTATAAACAGTATTGTGATTGAACCAACACAATTCTGTATTGTATTAGTGGTGGTTATTGTTACAGTAAATGTGGTTTTTATCATTAGCAAACTGCTAGCATATAAATAGCCCCTTACTCACTTGCAAAGCTAATCTATTATCAGATTTAGCTTCCTGTTAATTGGCTCATATTTTCCTGTTGGCGTTGCTTTAGTCCAGGAAATGTTTTAATGAAGCCGGTTGATAGTGCCAAATTAATTTTATTAATATTGCTTTTCATTTAAAAAGGTAAGACAAACTCTCTGGTGGAGATTCCAATTTGTCGTATGTTAAACAACAACGGTGTAATGTTGGTATCTGGAGTTTATCGATAAGGTATTGATTGGTTTAAACACAAAGTTTACCTTTGCCTAGCCACGTTGTAACTTTTCCCTCTTTCTCATAAGCAATGCATGTAACAGAAAGAAAGGTACCTTGTACAACAAAGTTTACAGCAGTAGGACCATATTATTGTTTCTGTAGTCCGATTCTTTTCATCAATTGTATACATTTGTATTTGAATATCAGGAAGAAGTCTTTTAATGTATTGTGTAAACTGTATCCACAAAAATAACAATATGAATGCCGCATACTATTTATCCACGAAACAAAACGGAATCCAGTAAGGTTTGTGTTATATCCCTCCTCCTCACAAATGTGAAATAGTTTTCACATTCATATAACTCAATATTTTCTCTCCGTTACCACAACTAAATTGAAGCCATTTTATCAAACAAGTAATTACTATTATCCAGTTAACCACAGCTTTATCAAATTTTGTTAAATATTTTCCATATTTATTAAAACTTTTTTTTTAAATTAATGCTCGTAGTTTGATTGATGTGTAACCTAACTGATAGAGCACATGCGGAGATCAGCCAAATAGTGGCAATAAAAAACTCACCCACATCAACACACTGCTGCCGACCCCAGCAGCAAGACAATGCCCGTGTATAACATGCCCTAACAGTCGAAAAGTGTAATTTTGAATAGTTTTTCCTGTGAGTAATGCTAGTTTAACGTTCTATTGCAGGTTGTGGGAGATGTGGTGGGAGGAGAGTGCAAGGAGAGGAGACTGGGAGCGAGTGAAAGTCCAGTCGCTGTTATGCTCCTATGGCCTCATTCTACGTCCGGGCAATACTACAGGTAAGCTATATAACATTACAATATTCTCTCACCAATTTATTGTTAATTTGTTGATCTTGGTGAGGCATGATCTCCCAGTGACTAATAATTAATAACCTAGTCATTTTTAATGTATCCATTATTGCAAATGACATTAGAATATTTTCTGATCCATCCTATGAATATTCAGCAGCGCTACACTTCCTCAATAAATACATAGGTGATGTAAAACAGGATATAGAGTAGTGTTACATATATATTTCCTTTTCGATTTTATATCATTAGTTAAATACATAAAGAAATTGTGTTATCATTTTGTTTTCTGAAAGGATACGAAAAAGGGGATTAAGCACACAGTGTTTCCTTCTTTCTTCATGTTTCTTAATTCTTAAGAATACCCCAGAGCCGATATATCGGCTTATCAAAATGCCCTATTTATTATCAAACTTTACAAAACATTTGTCAATTAAATGCAAAGATATTACACAAAAATGTTTTTATTTTTATTCAAAACACAAATATATGTGGCTAAACTCACGTGGTGCGCTAGCAGTTCTGCTGATTTTTTCTGACTGCAGACTGCATGGTAAAGATTTCCTGACGATAACTCACCCCCGATAGGAAAAGGCATCAGAAGAACAAGAATATATTAAGGCCATCCACCGACTAAAATTTTAACGAAATCACGCGCTCCTTATGCAGGTGGCGACAAGGTTCAAAATCCCGCTGTACATCGGCCGCATGTTTCGATTTCGGCAAAAAAAAATCACCAAAATGCTTGTTTTATTCTATTCTGTAAAGCTCAGACATAATTATTAAAATGTTTTACGGTCATATTCTAAAAAACTTAATTTATCACAATGAAAAATGCGAAAATATGGGAAAAAGAGTTCATAAGTAGGAGATTTTGCGCTTTAAACATTTTTTTTAATGTCTCATACTTTATTTTTTTCTAAGCTTATAAAAAGACATACCAAAAAAGTTGACGGTTAAATGAAAGGCCAAGGTGTGATCTACTTGCAGTATTTAATTCAATTATCTATGATATTTCTAGGCCAACAAATTCTCAAACCGAAAACACACGATTTTCCATTACTTCCCATTGCATCGCCTTAAATAAAAAAATTCCAAGAATTCTAAGGTTAAAAAATTTATTGATTATTGTAATTTTTCGTTTTCACAGGTTCTACCTTAGAGAGAAAATGACAATGGACGTTCTGTGGATGAAGAACTTCTCCATGGACCCTCAGCTCATCAAAGACTACTTTCAACGCTTCCTTTACCAGCCAAAAGACCGAGAGTACCCGGATCTTTGCCAACTCCCGGACCTCAACGAACAAACCCTTCTAGACAATCTCAGAGCCAGATTTTCAGCAGGCTACATCTACACTTACGTCGGCTCGATCTTGATAGCCGTCAACCCCTTCAAATTCCATCCCATCTATAACCCTAAATATGTGAAGTTGTATCAGAATAAACGAATAGGCTCTAGTCTCCCGCCGCATATCTTCGCCGTGGCTGATACCGCCTATCATTGCATGCTGAAGGAGAGGACGAACCAGTGCATCGTGATCTCCGGAGAGAGTGGTTCGGGCAAGACGGAGAGCACCAACTTCCTGTTGCATCATCTGACGGCCCTCAGTCAAAAGGGATCGCACGGAAGTGGCGTGGAGCAAACTATCCTCAGTGCGGGTCCCGTTCTGGAAGCTTTTGGAAACGCAAAGACTGCTCATAATAACAATTCCAGTAGATTCGGGAAATTTATTCAGGTAACTTCAACATTTTTGCTACTATCTCTATTTGTAATAGTTTACAAATCTGGAATGCCATAGTTCCACTGGCTCCATCAGTTAGGACTCACGATGCGGCATCGCGTAAAAAGCATAAACCAATTTTAATCACAATGTTTTATTTCTTTGACTTCTAATTCCAAGGCTGTGTAGTCATAGTTTTACCCATTGTAATAATATTAAACTTTGGTTTGTAATAATTATTACCTTCATTGAATTTTAATTACAGCTGCTGTCAAACCAATTTCATAAGAGTAAAAATTATGTTCACAATAACCAACTACCCATAATATTAATAATTAAACATGTTTGTTTATGCGCATAGAAAAATGTATCTTTTATTAAATCTTATTCGCATATCCTTTGTTTACTACTACTAATACTGTTTCTCTTCATATATGTATATTTTATATTTATATTTATTTTTATTTTAATAACTGTGCTGTAGTAACCAAATAATTAACCAAGATAATTTTTATTTCCAGGTGAACTATAAAGAAAATGGCATGGTCCACGGCGCCGTTGTGCAAAAATACCTCCTGGAGAAGTCGAGGATCTGCAGTCAGGGCTGGAACGAACGCAATTACCATGTGTTTTACTATCTGCTGGCCGGCGCCTCAGACCTGGAGAAGGAGCAGCTACACCTCCTGGCCCCGGAGAAGTACAACTACCTGTCCAAGAGTGGCTGCTCCGTGCTGCCCAGCGTGGATGAGAAGTACGAGTTCTCCCGCCTGAAGCAGTCTATGGAAATGGTCGGCTTCATGCCCGATAAGCAGCGGAGGCTGTTTGCCGTGCTATCGGCCGTCCTGCTTTTGGGTGAGTACCCATCATATAACAATTACCTTTTGACAGTTCGTACATCTTCAGATCAACTCCTGTCTAAATAAAACAATAAACTTACTTGCAGTAAATTTTAATACAAAAATCTCACCATTCATTTTTTTTTTACCCAAGTTCACTCCTTCCTTTTCTTACAAAGACCCTCCATACAACATCCCCAATGATGAGAGAAACACCAGGCTGTGTGAAGTTAATATGCATAAAAATAAAACAATAAACAACTTACATGTTTGAAATGTGTTTGGGAATTATAATTTTTATTATTAATTCATATTATGCTTATCTACACATTACTAAAGCTCATATAACAAGTTTTTGGATTCACTTTCTATAATAATTATTAAATATATCATAATATTATCATGGTGGGTAAGACAAAATATAAATGCTTTAAAAACATTATATTGTTTATAAAACAAGACAGATGAGAACACCCGATTGTCACCATAACTACATTATGTTAAATGTATCATTAATAACAATTGCAAAAATATAATTGTTACGATTACCAAAAAAAAAAACCTTTCCAGCCACCTTCTATCTATTTTTATACGAAGAGCTTACCGAACCCTTTTATTGACTAATATTTCTTGTTTTCAGGTAATGTGGAGTTCCAGCCTAGGAAATCTTACCATGACGAAGCTGTTGGTGTCAAGAATATATTAGTTGTTGGTTTAATATCAGAACTGTTGAGGGTCAAACAGGAGACCTTGCTCGCTGCGCTGACTGCTAAAAGGGCTAGGGCTTCCGGAGAAACACTAGTTATCAACTATAGGTAATATTTTTTTTATTTTCATGATTTGATATTGTGGATGAAGAATCAAAAGTGAATATTTTTCACATCAATATCAAACGGTGTTCAATAATTAACTAATTAGTGGTAAATCCTGGAATGAGGTGATCCTACATTATATTCTAGAGGAATTTTATATTCGAGTTTGTTGTTATTTTTTAACACGCTAGATAATTGCATTGAAATTTTTTTTTTTTTAACTTTTGTAATGCACATATCAAATACAGTGGAACCTCGGTATACGTCATTAATCCGTTCCAGATCCTTGGACTTGTACCAAACAGGACGTGTACCAAACTTATTTTTTCTATAAGAAATAAAGGGAAAAGGATTAATTCGTTCCCACCAAAAAAAATCATATTTTTATTGGCATATTATACATTGTTGTAAAAATAATTTAAACACTGCTTAATTCTAAAATACACAAATAAAAAAGAACTAAGTTGAAATAAATGAAAATTTAACCTCACTTTACCTTGGTGAGAAGAGTCAAGTGCTTACTAATATGGTGCTGAGAAGGAGGAGATGTTATTGTTTGTTATTACGACTTGTTTGTCTTTGTTGGGGTGGTACTTCTCTGCAAAGCTTTTGACATCTATCCATTTAGCAAAGATTTCCTTGATTAATGAAGTAGGAGCTTCCTCTATCTCCTCCTCCTCAGAGCTTGAAGAGAGTGCATCCATCCTAGTCTTGTGCTCATCCTTCTCATGTTCCTGCAGCTCCTCAGAGGTCAGCGCTACCCTGTGCCCCTCCACTCACTCTTCCACATCAAAATCATTCACATTAAGTCCCATGGATCTGCCCAGAGATACAATATTCTCCACTGTAGGACCAGACTCAAAGTCCCTTTCAGTCACTGCTTCTAGCCACAAATTCCTCCAAGCAGCGTTCATTGTTCTATTGGAAACTTCCTGCCAGGCTTTGTCAATGAGAGTTATGGAATGGTCGATAGTAAAGTGATCTTTTCAAAACTCTCTCAGGGTTAATTCTGTGTCAGAGGTCACTTCAAAGCACCTCTGGAATAGTGCTTTAGTGTAGAGTTTCTTGAAATTACTAATGACCTGCTGGTCCCTGGACTGAATTAGAGGAGTCGCATTAGGGGGGTAGGAACAATGATGAAGTCGAACTCCGGCAGCATGTAGTCCTGCAAGCTTGGAGGGTAAGCTGGAGCATTTTCCATTATGAGGAGGGCCTTCAGAGGCAGGCTTTTCTCCTCTAAATAACTTTTTACACTTGGCCAAACACAACATTAAACCAGTCACTAAAATATTTTCCGGTTACCCAAGCCTTGCTATTTGATCTCCACATCACAGATAACTGAGTTTTCTGCACATTATGTTTCTTAAAGGCCCTCGGGGTTTCAGAATATTAGATCAGTAGAGGCTTCGGTTTTCAATCCCCACTTGCATAACCACAGAACAATAAAGTTAGCCTATCCTTCATTGGCTTGTGCCCTGGCAATGCCTTCTCCTCTTGTGTAATGTAGGTCCTGTTAGGCATTTTCTTCCAAAAAAGGCCCGTTTCATAACAGTTAAAAAAACTTGTTGGGGAACAAACCCCTCAGCTTCCACAAATTCCCGAAACTTTTTAACAAAATCATTGGCGGCATCTTTATCAGCACTGGCTCCCTCTCCATGCCTCACAACAATAATAATAATAATAGTTGGATGATTTGTATAGCGCCGTTTTTGTGAAAAATCACCTCAAGGGCGCTGCTCTGAATACAAGTCTTCTTAAAATTATCAAACCAACCATGGCTGGCTTTAAACACTTCACTTTCTTGGTTCGTTCCTGCCTTGTTTTTCAAAAGATCGACACGTATCATTTTTGCCCTTTCACAAATAATTGCCTCCGAGATGCTATCGTCAGCATACTGTTTTTTCTGTATCCAGATCAGAAGCAATTTTTCAACATGCTCTAATGTCCCTGATCTTTGTTTTGTAATCGATTTCACCCCTTCACAACATTAGCCGATTTAATAACGTCTTTGTTTTTCACAATCATAGAAATCATCGTTCTCGGCATACGGTATGCTGCAGCCAAGTCCCGGATGCGCATGCCACTTTCATACTTTTCAACAATCTCTTTTTTCACCTTCATGGTGATCCGAACCATTTTCTTCATTGCTTGGCTCCTCTCATTAACTTTCTTAGAACTCATGGATAATTAATGTTCCAGACACTTCGGGGTCCAGTACATAGACTGTAGAATAGGGTGCTGGTCAAGTCGTTGTAGTAGCCGTAATGTCCAGGGCGTCGGGCTCGCTCTGGGTCTCCAAATATTGTTCCTTTGCCAGGGAAAACAATCTCGACTTTTGTTAATTTTGCGAACTGCTGTGGTCAGGTATACAGGGATGAGAAGAGGCGGAGGTCCCAGGGGAAGTGAAGTCAAAGGCAGTTGTAGGTTGTTGTCTAATTAGAAGAGGTAGCGTTGGGTTGAGTGAAGAAGCGTAAGTGCGTTGGTACGGACGGTGAGCTCCTATTTATACTCCCGGGCGTTACGCCGGGCGAGATGTTGCAGTGCGTCCCTATCTCGCCTGAGGCGAGGGTTTTATGAGCCTGTGGCTTGCGCTATGTAATGATCACCATATCGTTATATTTTACATGATATTGGCCATCTTACGTTCTTCCTCATCCCAAACTGCCTCTCTCTATCATCTTTATTTATTTTGTTATTGTGAACACAAGAAAAAATATGGGGTCCCAGGCCCAGTTACAATCAGGGAATTCTTACTTATAATTCTTATATCTAAACATATCTTTATTTTATTACTAAGAGGAATCCCGTCTGTCTTTCTGTGATATTTATTTTATTTTATCGGCCGAACTCCGTTAAACTTAACTTAAATATTGTATAAAACAGTTATCCTAAGGTCGTTTTTAAAGGAGTTTTTGCGCGAGTCGTTCATTGTATGGTAGCAACTGCCGTACTAACACACATGAGAGGTAAACAAAAGTATCGCGCGGTGTTGTAATTCATACAAGTTACTCATGCGCGGTGTGTCATTTTGACTCTTAAGTTCTAGCACGCACGCGGGTCGTATTTCAAACGAAGGTCTTATACCAAGCAAAATGTTTCACGGTCTTATACCAAGGTCTTATAATACTAAGGTCTTATACCAAGCAAAATGTTTCACGGTCTTATACCAAGGTCTTATAATACTAAGGTCTTATACCAAACAAAATGTTTCACGGCCAAACAGGACGTATACCAAGTTAGACTTATTCCAAAGCGGACGTATACCGAGGTTCCACTGTAATCCATTTATTAGATATTAAAGAAAAATAAAAGTTGTGAAAGAAGCCAACAATTTACTATTTTTAAAAGAAAAAAATGTTTTTTCCCACCCAGTCCACATGTCAGACATAACCTCACATTTTAATAAACAAAACAATGTTCTAAAATGGGTGTTGCCATAGTAATGAAAAAGTATTGTTCCGTTATATAAAATTTCTAGAAATTTAGATGCACTGTAATGGTGATTTGTTTTTTCTTTAGACTTCCAGAGGCGATAGCAGCCAGAGATGCCATGGCCAAATGCCTCTACGGGGCTTTGTTTGACTGGATCGTCATGCAAGTTAATCACGCACTGCTTTCAAAAAAGGACACACTGAGGGAACACCAAGGACACAGCATAGGTATGTTACAAAATGTCATATATTTCAAATTTAATTCTTGTCGTTTTGGTTATGCTTAGGTTGCACAATTAGAGTAGACTCAAACAACACAAACTGAGTGAGTGTATTGCTGCATATGTATGCATTTCCAACAGTGATGTCCTTGCCAAAACATCACTGAGAAACAGTATTTTGTCTATCTTACGCCTACTTATTGTTAACAGAGAAGGTCAGTTAAGAAGTTTGGTTTTTTTTGTCCCTTGAAGAAAATTTTTTAAGGTAGTTTCATTGTATCAGTGAGAAAGGGATAACAAGTATACACAATCATCAAATTTAAATATTCAAACTGTTATTAACAACCTACACCAATGTAACAAATCTTTTGTTTTTCAGGCGTACTCGACATCTTCGGCTTTGAAGACTTCGGCCCCTTCAACAGCTTCGAACAGCTATGTATCAACTACGCCAACGAGCACCTGCAGTACTACTTCAACCAGCACGTCTTCAAGTACGAGCAGGAGGAGTACCGGCGCGAGGGCATCCGGTGGACGGACATTGGCTTCCTGGATAACACGGGATGCCTGCAGCTGATTGAGGGGAAGCCGGGAGGGCTCCTTTGCGTGTTGGACGATCAGTGCAAGTAAGTAATCTAAAATAAAAATGGACATCGTCTAGTGAGGCGGGTAATGCACTCAAATTGTAAAAAAAAAATTTTTGTTAAATGTTTCCTTTCTTGGTTGTGTTTTTATCATTTCATCGTATTATAGTAAGAATATTGGGTTATTTTTTAAATGACACTTGTTGTATTTCAGCTTCCCGGGTGCAACAAATGAAACCTTGCTACAAAAGTTCAATACAGTTCATAAGGAGAATATATTCTATGAAAAACCCCAAAGAAGAGAACCTGCATTTATTGTGAGGCATTACGCGGGAACAGTGAAATATCAGGTGAATATTATTCCCTTTCCAGTGTTAATAGGTTATGCACCCATTGTGGTAATTAGCGGATTATTGCCCCTGTAATGTTCTGCCAATCCTATGATTGGGATTACTTTTAGATGTGCTCAGAAACTTCAATTATGCTCGGTTCGGTTTGTTTGAGATTATAAGTAAGTTTATTATAGTGCCACAAGCGGCCGTTCTATTTAAAGGTGTACTTCGGTCTGCCGAACAGCTGAGCTCCTACGCACGCTCCCGGCTATTCTATCTTCGACAGTCCTCGTAACCATTCGGGCTAAACCTGAATGGGCTGACATCTATTGGAAACACTAAACACTACAGCCCCCGTAATATTTTGGCCAAAAAAATTGCTAGAGGGGATATTGAACAATAAATAAGTCAGGAATTAAAGTCTGGCTGAAAGAGGTCAGGGAAATAATCCTCAAACAGTGCTAAAACGACATAGAAGACAGACCTAATTAGATGACATCAAAGTAAATAACTCTAGTCCCTCCCCAGCACAGCACCCCTAGTGAGAAGGAATAAGAAAAAGCACAAAAAAGCACAAATGGTTTACAAAATATTATTATAATTATTTTGTATATCATTTTCTATTTATTGTTATTCTGTAAACAGTTTTATACTTCCACCATATTTTGTATTTTCATATACTTATTTATATAGATGATAAAATAAAAATTAAATATAAAAAAATTAGACGATGTTCTGGAGAACCTGGCTATTCAGATCACGTCACCAAACGTAGACAAAACTATTTTAATTCTGAATTTTCATATTTCACCAGGGTAATTAATAACTAGTCTCATCCATTCTTGATGAATAAAAATAAAAATCGAGTATTAATGATGATATATTTATTTTTTCAGGTGACTGACATGCGAGAAAAGAACTTAGATCTAATGAGACAGGACATAGTCGGAGTGTTAAAGAACTCCTCACTGGCATTTGTAAGAGAGCTGGTGGGAGCAGATCCAGTTGCCGTTTTCAGATGGGCCATCGTTAGAGCTTTTTTCAGGTATACAATGTCTTAATTGATTGTACTCCTTGTATAGAAATATTGCCAATAGCTCCATCGTAACCTCTCCCTTTTCCTCATACACGATCAAGCAACAGGTTACAACAGAGTTCTAATTTGTAAAACCGTAGTGTCATTTTTTTAACCCTCCGTGTTCTTATACAACACAGATGAGAGAGGAAGCAACCATCCCAGTAGAGTTCCTCCGGTTTGTCAGCCACAACAATTATCATTGTCTTATTCCACTATTTTACTCAGTTTCCTTTCATAGTTTTATTGATTAATCATTTTCGATTGATATTTGATGATCATATTGTTCTGATGAGAGCCATTTTCCAACCAAAGGAAGAAGAATTTGAATATTATATTATGTTTCTGGGATGTGCTAAAAAGATTAATTGTTTATTTTAATTTCCAGGGGGTATTTCGCTTTCCACGAGGCAGGAAGAAAACATCGGACAAACAGAGCTGACGGCTCAAATCGTGTTTCCAGAACATCGATACACACTCCCAATGACTTATTAATTAGGTAAATATTTCACTGAACATATCATTTCCATACATTTACACTCGAGGACGATTATTGACCGTTGCAAATAATGATCACTCATAAAAAACGTGACAAAAATCTGAAGGGTGTACATATTCTAATTTTTATTAAATTGCGAAACATAATATTTAATTATGAAATCCTATGTACAAATTTCCATTAATATTAGTATGTAATCTAAATATATTTTTTACATAAGTAGGATTTTAAATAATAATTTTAGAAAAGCCAATTTATTTTTTAACCATCTTAAAGGTGGTGTACAATTTCTTATTTAAATACACATTGCTTCGTAAATTGCTGTTTTTTTTTTCAAAATCACATTGAACGCATTTAATTTAATTTTATATCACTTGAGCAAATTTGATAAGCTAGTCCAATAAAATTCACACTGAAAATATTTATCTATTTTCCGAGTTTCTCTTTGAGTCATCTGTACGTTTAACCTCTGTAATTCAATGTTAAAAATGAAGTCATAATTTAGCATTTTGGTACTTTACTTTATAACTGATCATTGCTGGGAGAAAGGTATTCCATCCAACTGTTGAGACAGCATTCAATGGAGTTACAAATATCTCAATAAAGTTTGTATTGGTTCGACTCTTACAGTAAACATGAACATTATTTTCTTACTAAATATTTAATGTTTTAAAAACATTTGGTGGTAAAATTTCCGAGCCTTCAATTTGAAAATAGGTATATTATTTAATATATTTATCATCGCAAACCTGTATTTCAACATATTTATTTTACAATGACATCTCCTTCCCCCAATTATGATGGCATTCCCGTAGTCACCTGGTCACAGTATCTGCAATCAACCTTGCCATCAATCGTATTGCGTAAGTCAATTATTATTGTCACAATTCCCAGTGATGCATTTTATAATAATATGTGTATGTACCGCTAGTTTGACTATAGTTTTCCAAAAATAAACACCGAGAATCTCACAACGCTTTAGATATTTAACATTTAATCCATCCAAAACAACGCCACAAGATAATTTCCAAATGCTTGCCATTCTAAAGGCATTTGTATCATAGAGTAGAGGCACTATTGCGTATATAATATCTCGTCAAAGCAGGCTCCACTATGAGCATGCTAGAGCGGTGCGAGGAGGGGCAGTTCCCGTTGTTTGCCAGTCTGTCGCAGTACGGCGGGCGTTGAGGGAACTTACCCTCAACTAAGTGGAACTAATCCTTTCCCTTTGTGTCTCATCTAAATACAATACATCCATGATTTGAATGGATTTTTGGTGGCGTCTGCTGTATAAATTCACAAGTTCATTACATTAATAAATGAAGTATGGAGTTGTCTATGACCTTTCTGAGATTCTCAGCGGTTAATATTTGGTAGTTGACTTTCCTAATAGAGGATAATTATTATTACATCTTACGCTCGCTTTATGTTATACATAGTAATATTATTTAATAGCTTTTCAATTCTTTGTTACTGGATTACCTGTTGTAGCATTTGCAACTGTTTTGTTTTATTTATTGACTGAAGATTAACGATTATGACATTTACGCTAATTAATAAAGCAAAAGAAAAGAGTGGCCGAAAACAGTAATAAATGAATTATCCGCCACTTACTGCCAATAATGATTGTATTAACTTTGAGCTTACGCATCCGTTGTTTTATCTGACTATCCAAACAATTAGAAAGCAACCAACGAAGGTGGATCAACAGCATTCACCCTACCGAAGCTCAACTCCTTACAAGGAGAACAAGACTCCCCCATCGATAGAGAACAATGAGAAGGCTTCCAGGAAAGCATGGACTTCCACCGTGAACAAGGGCCACAGAATGTTCCAGAAGCCCGGCCAGCAAGAAACCAGGCCTGACAATACTCCTCTGACGGAGGAACAAGATGTCATGCAACGTGCCAACCAGATAGTGATGTATGTTTTATTTGAAATTCGTCAATCACAGCTGGTGGCGGCTAAAATGCAATGGGTAGCAATTAACTGGTGCTACTCGAACTTTAACAACTGTAAAATATTCCAGCTTTTTTCTAAATAATTAATCTTTATTGGTGATGGTTTATCTGAAATCAATTGGTTTTTTGTTTTGTTTCAAATTGTGTGTATTTGTATGTGCCTTACCTTTCATTGCATTTTATTAAGTGATGCCTCTAATCTGGTTTTGTCGCAAAATGAGTTTTGTATCATCAGCCAGAATCTCTCGTAACGTAGTGAGATTTGTAAAATGTTCTTTCTTCTGTTTTTAGTGCCTCCTCAACCTGTTATTGTTTAACATTTTAAATGATTTTTAATGTTTAAATTTAAGAATCTGTTAACCAATCGGCCTTCCCACCATCACATTCGCTGACTACTTTTGTTATCTTAGACTCCCTGTTTTTTCTAAATGTTTTGTTAGGGTGTAATAAACTACCATTCTAGTGCAATTTTATTTCTGGGGGTTAATGCTAGAAGTGCCTGTCAAATTTCGGTAATTTAAATTTAGGTATCAGAAAGTACTCTAAAATGTCCCCTATTTTCAACCCAAAAATGCCTGTCAGCCGCTCAAGATAAATGAAATTGTGGCCTATCTAATGTGTATATCAACGCAATGTTTCAACATATCGTCTATTCAATTCTAAACTGTCCTAAATTCCAAACCATGAAATGTGCGGGAGAGCGCCATTTAGAAAAAAACGAATGTTTATTTCAATTTTAGTTTTACTGATGAAACTGATGTAATAATATAAAATGTAAGAAAATCCTGGCAACTCTGATTTTAAAGAAGCAAAGCATTTAGCTATTATTATGTTGGAGTTTAGGATTCTTTAGAAGGGTGAATTTTTAGTATTTGACGTTTGGGATAAAATATATTTTTTGAGTAACTAAGACAGTATTGCATATTTGGGATACTTTAGAATTGAATAGATGATATTGTACACCAAGAAATGGACAAATTTCGCCTTTCCTGAACAATTTACGCATTTGACATAGGCACTTCTGGCATTGACCCCCAGAATTAGAATTTAACCCAATTCATTTAAATTCAAAAGTTAATTTAATGAAAATCATTTGATATCTGCTAAAATATGGTAATAGCCTATAATTTTCTGTCAAAATTGTTTACTTATTGTTTTTGTGAAAACTCTGATAGATACAAATGTTTTAAGGTGTTTGTGGTTTTAGGTGGGGTATTAGTGACTTGCAGACTTGTGACGTATTTAAATGTTTGCTTTTGCCTGTGTTATTATTAGAAATCTAAATTTGAAGGAATTTATTTTCAGGACTAGGTTTTGTTGGTAGGAAATGTGTTAGTTAAATATGATGTTAGATTGTGCATGATTGTATGTTGTAGGGAATAATAATGTAAGTCTCAGTAGATTTCGGACATGTAAAGCTTTGTATTGTTCCTACTTTTAGTACATACGGACTTAAAGATTGTCAGTTTGAATCTCTAATTAGAATTTTTTTGTCATTGAAGGAAGGAGTATAGGTATTTGGATTTTCATGTTCACTTTGATTGTTCAGAGTGCAAATATGTACCTCACATATTAATAAACATGAAATTGTTCTAAAACCAATTTTGTTTTGTTTGTCAACAACTCGGGATCATTTGGACGTCCTTTGGATTTGTTAAGCAAAAATTTTTGTTCCTTACACCAATATTACAATAACGCATTGACGAATCGTGGAGATATCCCTGAGTATTGGGCAACATTGGTGACTTGAAATTAATTTGGGCGACTGTAGACGTTATGGACCTCTGAAGGGCTAATTAAAAGTATTTATGCAAAGATGGTGGAAAGATGATAAACTTACCATGTGTGTATAATTTTATTATATTGATCTTTGATGTTTAGGAAGAACAAATCATTTCGTCCCCGTGACCGTGGCAAGAAGGGTCTGAAAAACCTGCAGAGTGTGAAGACTCTGGCAGGGCGCACTGGCGGCGGATCAGGGGGCGCAGGCGGAGGCTCTGGGGGTTCAGGCAGTGCGGGGGCCAAGGCGCGCAAGCAGCCGCTCACCGTGGCCGCCCAGTTCCAGCACTCACTGCATTCCCTAATGGACACGCTCAACCAGGCCAATCCTTTCTTCATCAGGTAATGTCTCATATTGTTATTCTTCTACCACCGTAGTAGAGGTCATAGTTGGACATTAAAATCCCCGAGCCAGTCGAGGGCCTTCGGCATCGTCCTATGGACCTCATCAATGAAGCGTGTGTTCATCGTCTGTATTATTATACCTCAAGATTGAAGGTCATGATAGTCTGGTCTCGCCATTTCCCTGACCAGGGATTTCCACTCTGCACAGAAGTTGGTGAAATGAACAACTACATTTAGGGGTTCTGGAGAGGTATTTATGAATTCCTTAGCTTGGTTAGTCTTATCGAAGGGGATACTATTTCCTGGAACATTTCGATACAAACCACTCAAATAGGTGAAATGCTTTCACAATATTAGGCCTAGTTTGTGACATCTACAAAACTGAGCCAGTTCTTGTTAACTTTTATTAATAATATTACTTGACTAATTTCTACAAAGCCATTTTGGTGAAATATCACCCCAAGGATGCTTTATAAAGCTTAGAAAATAACTTTAATACACTTCCACTTAAAAATACATAGGCATTCTACTTAGATTTAACAAAAGAACTTTCTCTGCACTAAACGAATAACATTGCCTTGGAAATTACTACCTGAATATTATATCACCACAATCAAAATAATACTAAAGAGCTTGCTAACCAGAGGAAAAGTGTGGGAGGATAAAGACAATAAAACAAATGAAAACAACACAAACGTCCAATATAGAGATCCTAAGTGACTTCATTCTGTAAAATCATCTGAATCTTCAGCTGTTACTGATTCCTGATATTGTATTTTATTAATTTTTCAGATGCATAAAATCCAACAAGGACAAGATCCCCAATGCGTTTGACGATGAGACCGTGCAGCGTCAGTTGCGATACACCGGCATGCTGGAGACGGTGAGGATCCGTCAAGCCGGTTACAATGTGCGACTGAACTACGAGGAGTTTATTCAGTTGTACCGGATCCTGCTGCCGAAGGGACTGCTCAGCTCACAGAACGATGTCAGGCATTTCCTGGCTACGCTGAACTTAAATAGGGATAATTATCAACTAGGTAAGGTCTAAAATATAAAAAACGAAAATATTTTTTACATCGTAGGATGTAACATTATCATTTCTTTATCAGACGTTTTTTCTGAACTAGCTTTCCGTTGAAATCTAAGCGACGCTTTCCTAATTCGTCCATTATACAATATCACATCCAAGATATATGAATGATCATGAACATTTTGTTAGTTAAGGACCGATAAGCTCGGGAAGAATGCAATCCATATAAAAGTTCTTCCCAGAACTTGTCATCCCGAAGTATACGCTTAACTTTTAAAGGAAAGTCTGAACCAGTCCAAACGGAAAAAATGCAGTATATATATGATTTCGCAACATTCCTATTATATGATTCCGCAATATTGATATCAACATTATATATATATGGGAATTAGAAGCCAAACGTGAACAAAGTTGTGAGAGTTTAGAAAGTTGCATGGTTTTAGGTCTTGAATGTAGTTTTTCTCATCCACATGCCTACAGTAATAGTCATCACAGGTAGCGTGATTGCCAAACACATGTGTAATGATATTCAGAATATCTTTTTAAAAATTCCAGATTTTGGTTTCAAACAAACAATTTTCTGAAATCCTGTATTTAAGGTGGAGAGGAATAATTTATTATTTCGAAATAATGATAATATTATTATGCAATACCGTAAACATGATGTTTATAAGGAGAATAATATGAATTCTATATTTTTAAAATTTACATAGGTTTAGCATTCATCAAAATCAAATTAGAAATATAATCTTTTTCTGACCGTTCTACGTCTCTTTTACAAAATATTTTTAAATATTGAGTATCATTAAAAAATCCTTTGAACGTTTTTCTTCAACATGCGGTCATAAAAATTCCAATAAAAAACAAATGTTGGGTGCAGTTTAAATTTTTTATGAACACCAACGTTCATGTTTTTTTAAATGCGGCTTAAAAAAGTTACGTAAAGTTTATTAAAAAAAACTCACTTGCAGATGATGGCAATTATTTTTCTCCAGTTTTTAAAAGTATTTTGAGATTTTTAAACCACCATTTAATTCAGAAAGGCCGGTTTATAAATCAATGAATTCTTTGGCCGTCAGGTGCTGCTAATGTTATCTGCTATGCGGTGAGAACGCGAACTAACGTTTTTTTTAAATACGTGTCAGGAATTCATTTTTAAACTTGCGTGTAAAATTTATTTATTTTCACTTAAAAAGATTAAATTTGTCCCAACTCTTATATCAGTTGGTGGTCTAGTTGTTAGGATAGTGGCCTTCCAATCGCTGGGTCAGAGTTCAATCCCCATAAATATTGTTATTTATTTATTTATTTTTATTAAAACTTATTTGACGTAAGATGACGATGATGTATTTATAGGAACTGTGGGTGTTTGCAAAAAAAAATTATACGTGCGGAAAAGGTAAGGTATTGTTTTCGAAGATATAGCGATTTAAAACAAATTAAAGAAATTCTCGCGGGACCTGTATTTTCAATGGTCCGCCGGCGCAAAAAAATACCCGACTGAAGTGTGTAAAATACAAATTTTTAATAAAGGGTAAAATACAAAAAACATTCAAAGTCCTCAACTGACTAAAACCAACGTTTGATCAGCACTTATATTTTAGAAATAATACTCGTCCATCAATATCTAGAGATCGCGAGTTCGTTCCCTGGTACGGATATGTATTTTTTTTCAGCTTATTGAATTTGAAAATTCAATTAAGTTTATTGAAAATATGTATATTTGCATTCTTTTTACTATGGCCGTTTTTTATCGCCATTTTTATGTTACATACTTACTGTGTTTCGTAGAACTCCGTTTTATTTTTTGTGACAGCTTTTTTCGACGTTCAAAACCGCAGATTTTAATAACACTATTAAATTTATTTTCTTTAAATTAAAAATTAAATTAAATGGAGTTTTACGAAACACAATAAATACGTAACATAAAAAAACGGCCACAGTAAAAAGAAAAATGAACATGGATGTACACTTGAGATGATTTTTCACAAAAAACAGCAAATCATCAAATTAGAATTGACCTATTATTTTTTGTCAAGTCATAAATTTTGTTTTTATTTCGCTACAGAAAGTTGTCATTAGTCGAGCGACGCACTGCCACGGTGTTTATTTGAATCATTCATTCGTGTTCACTTCGGCGAATCAGCGAGACGTTCGTAAATTTCCGTCTTAAATCGAGTGAACGCAGCGCCACGGTGGTTATTTGAATCATTCATTCGTGTTCCCTTCGGCGAGACGTTCGTAATTTTCCGTCTTCTAGCGAACGCAGCGCCACGATGGTTATTTGAACTATTCTCCATTCGCGTTCAGAGATTCATAGTTTGTTTTCCCAATAAAATTTACATAAACATTTACATTTTTAATTTAATTTAAATTTATACACTAGTATAAAAAAAAAAATTTAAAAAAAACAGTAGAACGGAAAGGAATCGAACCCAGATAGTCCGAATAGAAAGCAACTCCTCTGACCATTACACTACCAGGTCTCATGTGGAAGGTGACAAATTTACTATTCATACCTAAAATTAACAATCATTTTTGGAATTCGAAAATATATACCGAATATACTGACATCTTGCAAATTATCGTGAAAGGTTTTGAAAGTGGATTTAGATCAAAATTACTACTACAAACGACTGTAGCCACTAGGGGGCGTTAATGTCGTTTCATGTCAATTTTCAAGGCTTACCATATGCCGTTAAGAGCAGATGTGATGGATCTACGCAAACGGAGTAATCTTTCACTAATAATTTTGCATAAGAGTATGGGGTACTGGGTATCTTTTGAAAGTAAATTAACTTTAGTTATATAATTGGGTAAAAGGTGATTCCTACATTCGATTTTCTCTACGGTTATATCGGAATAAGGTTGAATATCTAAAATTTTCTTATACATGCTACAATCGCCATCTGCTATTAACTTGGAATATATTAAACCGTATGTAGCTATTGAATTTTTAAACCCTTCAAGAATTATTTCTTTGAATTGGTTAGATCATCAAACCTAGAGCTAACTTTGCACGATACTTATTTCCATACCAATATCATCAACATGGAAACCTTCTCGGGATCCACGTGAAAAATATTTACTTAACACAATAATTATTTTCATACCAACGATTTTATATAGATTTGCACATGTGAAACCAAACGTAAAGCGAACCTATTCCAGTATTTTGAGAAAATGAATGCCAATTTTTTAATTGAATTTTTTTAAATGTATATTTTTTAGGAATAAAAATCTAAAAAAGGCAAATTAAAAATAACTGTTAGTGCAAACTAAAGTTATTCAGGTTTAATCCAAATCGAAAAAAGGACAATTCGGCACATATTATGGCAGTTGACCAATTGAGAAATTTAGAAATTTTAGTTGTGACTGCATCAATCGGCATGACAGTTTTTTCATGGTTTTCCAAATATCACTTTAAAATTGTTATTTTCAAAAACAATTTATTCCCCGCTTCACTTCCAAGAACAATTTACTCCAAAAAGAAATTTAAAAAACAAATTACTGTTAATAACATTATCATACTTTTCAGTATTTAGATATCTATATCGAAGTGTAAAATAAAATTTTGAATAAAAATAGAAGAAGTTCTATTTTTCATATCCGACAAAAATGTATTGTATAGAATGCCTGTAGGAAAAAGATTATAGCGAAGGTGAACTCTGTTATATTCTAGACCGCTGGCTATAGGAAACAGCCGCCGAAGTGGCGGCTTCCGTAAAAAAATCAACTTGCTTCTGCAATGATGTATGAAAACATAATAACCTACCGTTAGTATAACCCTTTTTCTGATGTGCCTACATGTTTACGAAACTTTTGTGTGAAAAAAATGGACATCTTAACATGTCAAAGCCAACTTTCTCACTGACCGGATAGAATGCAAGCAGCTCTATTATATTATAATGTTGATGCTTTCCGTGTATGGTAATCTAACATATTAAGGTGTATAATCGCTTGGCACTGAGAGGCCATGATAATTGTTGTAATATTAAAAAACTGTTTTTATTTATTTAAGGAATGTTTTAGTGGCTTTTTAAATAATCCGAGTAAGATAGTGTTAAGACATCGTTGATGTTGTAACAATGAGTATATTTATAATTCTCCTGTATTTAGAATTAAAGGATAGAGATGAACTTTAAACTATTGTTAGAGGTTCTGTAAATATTTTTTTTACGCAATTTTTTTAAACATTCTAACACATGTCCGTTGATGTAGCGTTTAGAAGAAGATATTGTTTGGTTGTAACATAATTTTATTTTGTAATAAACAACCTACAAATTATCTAAACACTTCATCAAAAACAACTGCCATGCCGCATTGTGCGGTAACATAGCCTTAATAAACGGTGAAGATGAAATCAACCTCTTAAACGAAAGGCATAAATTTATAATAAGTGTACATTTCCAACTTATCTGCGGAGTTACGCTGCTGTAGATATGTAGTGAAAAAATTAGTTTATTCATTAGTTCCTCTTTTGGTACTACAGATAGTTAATCTTTAATAGCGCCCTTGAGGTGATTTTTCACAAAAACGGCGCTATACAAATCATCCAACTATTATTATTATTATTATTATTATTATTAATAGGCCACTTGCATCACATTTTTTTTTAATTCGACTGAGGCAAAAATTCTAAGACATTCTGTAAAAAAAAAATTTTTGTCATATTTTTTAAACCAGGGCGATTTTTTTGAAAATTTCACTCTGCAAAATCGGACCATTTTTTATAAACCGGAAGGACGGGGCATAATTTATGGGTGCGGAAAAAATGAATTAATTAGCCAAAAATTATTTTTTAAATAAAGACTAATTCTACATGAATGGCAGAGAGGAATAATGAAGTGTACCAAAAATGTTACGTTTCATCAAATTATTTTTTCCTTGATCCATCTTATTGAACATTATACTTTTCAACTTCAAAGAAAACAGCCGAACATTCTTGTTCTTAAACATTCCAAAGTTTTGTACCAATTTTGGGTATTATTCAACTTTTCAGATGTAAATTATACTCATATAATAAATATATTTTGATTTTGTGAATATTTGCACCGTCATTGTTATGTCACCGAGACAGAAGTCCGATTGCATAAACTTAAATCTGTCAAAATTATGAGCAGGAGTAAATTATGCATATAAGAACATATTTTTCTTGTTAGTTTTTTTTTGTTACTGAGAACCTAAAACCTATTTTATATATAATACTATTTTATATACAATATTTTAATTAGACCTAAAATAGGCTCTTAGTATTATGGGTTTTTCGTAAATAAAAAAAAACCTAACCTAAAAGCTTTACAAAAACTTGAAAGTTTACCAACCCTTAAATGAATTAAAATGTCTGATTTTGCTTCTCCGGCGACTGAAATAGTTGTTCCTCACTGTAATTAAACTAATTAAAAGTTTTTTTCATTAATTTTATCCGTATTAAGAAATACGTGCTTATATGCATATCTAATAAAGATATTTCATTGTGTGAAAAAATGAGCTACTGCTATCAGAGTAACATTTTTGTTACTCTAAAATGACTATTAGAATATTTAACTGTCCAATTAAACGGTACACAGCACAGACTGACCCTAAACAAAATCAATCTTAATCATTTTTCATATCAAAAAGATTATTTTGTAATTTCATGAAACAAAGTTTTTAGGTTACGAGTGAAGTAATGTCCGATGTCAGTTAAAACCTCAAAATTTAACGTACGTCCAGTGTTGCTATATCGAGAAAAAAAGTCAGTGTGGAATTTGATGAAAATAAATTTAAAAAATCATAAGCCGGACATTTTTAAATAGCGACTTCACAAGCTAAAAACACACATTTGTTTATTTTATTGTAAAAAACTATAAGTTTCTAATTTTTTTTAGTAACATTTTCATAATCTTAGTAGAAACATCTATCCACACGATTTTTCCAAGTCATTATAAAATGCATGCAAGTAGCCTATTGTAAAATTTGGCATTTTATACAATCTCCATAGAAATGAATTGTCCACCACTCCTAGGTTGAAGTAAAAATAATATTTGGATCATAGATAATTTTTTATGGGTCTGTTTTTTAAGAAAAAAGCAGCTCAAGGACAACTTAACTATAATTAATATATAAACTTTCAATCGAAAGCTGACTTTGGTTCTTATGTGAATTATTGCACTATCAACGGGCAATTTGCTGTCGTAAAAATAATAACATTTTATTAGGTTGCACAAAAATATTCATGAGAGAATCAGAACAAACCAAGCTGGACTACCGATTGCACCAGCAGATCATGGCTTCAATCATCACGATCCAGCGGTGGTGTCGTGCCATACTGGAAAGACGGAGATTCCTGGCTATAAAGAAGGCCACTTTGGTGCTACAGCAGTATTGCAGGTTTGTGCATACTATTTTATATCAAATTAATACTTAATAGTGAATGTTGTATGTACATACAGTAGAACCCCGTTAATTCGAAATCCACGGGACATGTAAATCCAATTTTTGCCGCCGATTACTGACGCGGCCAGGCCTACAAATTCAGTTACTCGAAGTAAATTTGTACAAAATATGACATAATTCCGTTTAAATCGAAATTTCACATCCGAAAACCGTTGCTGCCTACCCTTTAAATTAAATGCATGTTATGGGCTCAGTGAAATTGCTCAACTGTCGAAATTTCTTACAAATACAAACAGACACATCCTCAACAATTATTAAGATATGTGTCTAGAGTATAAGTATCAGTGAATGTGAGGTATGTTTTGAATATTCGCCTCTTTAGCTAATTATTTTGAATGGTACTTGCACTATGTTTGTATTTGTTCGTGAGACAAATGAAATATTTATATATTGTTGTATTTCATAAAGGCTATCTATTTTATCTATGGTACCTACTGTGATGTGTTTTGCACCTGTGTGACTATTGTAATTAACAAAATATGTAAAAAGCCCATATAGGGCATTTATAATATAATAAATAAATTTTAAAATTTGTCACTGCTGGCGCTAATGATGCGTTTAAATTACACACTTACGAAAATATAACATCAAACATGAGTTACTACCGCAATCGGTTGCTACAATCGCTAATCAAAAATATTAAGTAAAACAACCAATTAATAAAAAAGGTATAGCTTGTTTACAGAACTTACTATTTTTGTAGAGTATTTAGTTTCACCTTTTTTTTTTACAAATGTTTCATCATTAACTAGCCACTGTAAAATCGCAGTAGCAATCTATCCGAAATGTATTCACATTTCGGAGAGTTTGTTATACACACGGTGTCTGGACTATATGATCGATTTTGTGAAATGACTTTTTTAAATTTGAAATTTATTTTTCGAGTAAATCGAGTCTGAGATTGTATTTTTTTGGTCAAATTCGAAATGTTATTTGTCTTCGATTTGCGTCGAAGCGTAGATAGACCCGACTCATTAGTTTCTTTACCCCAAAGTTGCCGAAAACAAACTGCCGGCATATGTACGCAACTTCACAAATATGCTTATTGAAGTTTTACAATTGGAAAACTCAAAAATTATTTACTTTAGTGCATGTTATAGGCTCAACGAAATTGTTCAACTGTCGAAATGTGTTCATTTTGAGATTGGATTTTTTTTGGTCAAATTCGAAATGATATTTTTCTTTTGAAATGCATCGGAAGCGTGAACCCGGCACAAGAGTTTCTTCACCCCAAAGTTGCCGAAAACAAAAAAATTTGTAGTACAAATGCACAAATGGAAGAAAAAAAACTTTATTATTTTTATAAACAATAATTATTAATCTAAAACACTCATCCAAATTGAAAAAACCTTCCGAGCAAAGATAAATGTCGCCGGCAGGACTCGAACCCGCACCCTTCTAATGTCCGGTTAGATGCTCTACCGTTGAGCTACGTCGGCTTATCGCAAACCCGCCAAGTTAATCAATATATACTAGTGTTCCATTCAATAATTACTGTTTATTATATTTTCACCTGTAAACAACCAACTTTATTAGTATGAGAGAGGCTTGTAACGGCTAAATCCCTCAAATAGATGGCGTCGAGACAAATTATGTTATTATTATTATTATTACAAATTATTTTTTCAATTTGGATGAGTGTTTTAGATTAATAATTATTGTTTATAAAAATAATAATTGTTACCCTTTGCGCTATGCACAAAAATCTTGTCTTAAGTTTTTAAGAACTTTAGTTTATCAATTAAAAAAAACTTTGTTTATTTGGATTTTTCATCTGCTACAGATGATTACATTTTTATACTGTACCACTACTGATGTCAGAATGGATAGACTATCCCTAAGTACCATTTTGACGGCTGGAGGCAAAGGTCACGTGACACCCATTTTGCCACCAGCCTAGTTCACTGCCCTCCACGTTTTTTTCACATGATTTTGATTGCGGTAAGCAAATTATAATACCTTTAAAAAGGGTCAACCTAAATATTCGGTTTTTGTAACCAAGCTGAATCTTTTTACTTATTTGCAGTTTTACTTAAATTGGGGGCACTATAGCTAGCCCCCCCTTATTTTGATTTGTTCCCATTGTGTGTTAGTTTTTAAATGGCTAGTAAATTTTTTATTTTTTTTTTAAAAAGAAAAACAATCATTCCCAGGTTACGAATAACTTGACAATATTTGAAAATCTCCTACTACCATCCCAGTAAGCTGAAGATGTTGCTTGTATCGTGATGGGTGACCAGCTGAGGAATTGAACTCACGATGCCTGTGTGAGACCCAGACGTAATGCCAACTCAGCCACTGACCGGTCAAATATCAACATTTGTAAAAAAAGTCAAACTAAATACTCTACCAAAATAGTAGGTTCTGTAAACAAGCTATACCTTTTTTATTAGTTGGTTGTTTTACTTAATATTTCCAATTAGCAATTGTATGCATTCATCGTGATAACGTTTGACCTTACATTTTCGTAATTTCGCAAGAATATACATTACCGCCGGCTAGCGACAAAAAAAATTAAGACATTTTGCTGGACTTGTAACATACACTTAACGAATTTACCGAATTAAAAAAACATTTTTTATGAAAAATAATTTAAATAATAAGGGATATTTTTTGGGCTAAAATTTCGATTTAATTGTTTTTTTTTTCAAATAATCGGGGTTCTACTGTATTTAGTAAATTCAAAATACATAGTATATTTACACGCTAATCCAGAGTGGGAGATATTCAGACTGCCATTTCTAAATCATATTAGAGCCGAAATAAAACACTTTTATTGTTTAAAAAAAAATAGCTCTATACTGTATAAACCTTCTTGTGTTTCCTATGAATTCAATCTGAGTCAATACATGGTAAACCATTTAACATGAAACATACATAATGGACACTAGCATTTCAATACTAAGGGATACAAGAGAGAGCGGACTATGGTATCCTCAATCGGGAAATATTTTGAGGCATAAGAAAATAGGGAAGGGGCGGAGAAGGGGAATATTGGGAAGTGCCCGTCTATTGAGATCTGACTAGATATCAAAACATTGCTTGGCATGACCTTTTGACTAGGAATTGCAAATTTGGATTTCTTACAATACAAAATCCCAATTATATCTGGATTTTTGTATGGTAAGAAATCCGGATTTGCAATCCTCATTTTTGATATCTAATTGTATCTGAATGGATTCAATCACATAAACTTCTTATACTGATTGCTGTTTTTAATACTGTTACTTATTTCTAACAGAGAATGGCTAGTGACCAGACAGCTGGCGGCCGTCAAGGTCCAAGCCCACTGGAGGGGCAGCCGCGTGCGCCGCTGGTTCCAGAAGCTAAGAGCGGGCATTATCATGGTGCAGGCTGTGGCACGAGGCCGCTTCGTGAGGGACAAGGTGCGACTCTTGCGAAGGGAGACCAAGGCTGCCGTGAGTTACCACCACTGTGATATAATACAGTACAAAGTAAAAAAATCACGCCACAAGGATATTACAATTTCTTGGTCTTTGTTTCATGAACATGGGACTGAAGCCTTGTATGAGAGAGATAGCATGAAAGGAAGACATCTGTAGGTATATAAAGAGTTTGCATGGTTCTCCGTTCTCTCTTTATTATCACCTATCATCTGAGATAATACATTTGTCTATTTAACATATACCTATTGCACTATTTTTCCGCCATCCCAATATCGTAATTTATAACAAAGGCAAAGACATTACAATCATCATCAGCGATACATCTCTGGAGAGTCCTGGCCACCTCTAGGCAACACCTCCACTCTTGCCTGTCTCCTGGGGCGCTATTCCCGTTCTTTTTAAAGAAGATTCCTTAACTTTTTCCTTGGGGTTAAAGCCTTCTTACTTAACTGCGGTTCCGGTTCTGTCGAATGACAGCTGTCAGCTGAATTCAGCGAGCGACATTCATCAAAAATGTCAATATTTGCGATGTTTTAACAAGAGAAAAACTCAATATTTGCGTTGTTTTAACAAGAGAAAAACTCAATATTAAGTATGTTACCAATTACATTATTATTTACTTTGAACATAATTAGCTACTAAATATTATTAAACATTATATAGATGTTCACATTTTTGACAATTCATGTCATGTCGGCACAAATTCAAATGTCACTTTTAGAACTACAGACAAAAAATGGTAATTACTATCTAATGAGGTAGGTACCTTTTTAAAAAACGTGATTCTTCGTTAGAAGACTTATTTATGATATTTAAAAATAAAATAAAAATGTATTAAAATGAATTATAATATAATATAATTGTTTTTAAAGGTTTTAGTTCAAAATCTTATGTCACTCGAAGATATTTCATCAATTTGTGTTTTGAAATAATCTATTTAGGATCTTTTTACTATGTCTCACCGGAATTCCGCAGTTAATCAAGAAAGAAGTCTTTAACCCTAAGGAAAAACATAAGGAATCTTCCTTAAAAAGTACGGGAATAGCGCCCCAGGTGTGTTTTTCCAGTTCTTATGCCCAGGGATGCGGTGTTAGTCTCCATACTGTCCAACTACCTAAGTTTAGCTCAGGCAACGCTCCTTCATTCTGCGGGAGTTATAAAGAGCCTCTTTGGTTGTTGCCTATCCTTGCTTTATGCTTGACCCAGTGGAGCTATCCCAGTTCTATACCTTTATTGTTGGCCCATTGTTTAAGCTGTCTAAATAAGGAATACCAGTCCAATTTTATTTTTTTTTTTAATTATTAATAATGACGTTCAAACATAAATACCAATATATTTCATTTTTTTTCTAAAGTTTTCATAGTTAAAATAGTGTTCAATTTTTCAAAGCCCGCCAAAATACTCCAAATCTGGCCGGTCAGTTTTGAGGTTAAAATATCAAATGTAAAACAAGGATAAGCTTACCGCATATAATTTTACATTATATTCATAGTAAACCATAACTAAACATAAGTAATAAAATTATGTACCTTTTTAGAAACTATAACTCTGAAGCCACTCTCTGACGGTCCGGTAGGGAATCGACATAAACCTCATGCGTGATACTGACAGGGAACTGCTCCATACATTTCAATGGGCACTAGCTCACGACTCAGGGGGGAAGCGGGAGTGTTGTGAAGTGCTTCTGTTATACCACAAGCGGGACAACAATTCAGTAGCTTCTCGGTAAACACGCCCCCAGTAAATCTATGCACTGCGTTTTGATCGTTTACGCATCATTCATCCTTTGAATTCAAACATGGAGCGGGTATGAATTTTCAGCTAATAATGGAGGTAGAGAAATACGCACAACTTTATAACTATAAATTACCAGCATATACAGTAAAGGGGATAACGGAGAAAGTTTGGTGTGCAATAGGAAGACTTCTTATATATGGAGTAACGTGCTGGACCAGTTCTTGGAATGTTTTTTTTTTACCTTCGGTACATTTGCCGGAATTTGACATGATCTCTGGCAGCAATAAATAACCCACAATGAATGTTACGTTCGATGTAGAGGTGGACCTAAAACCTCCTCCTCTTTTGTCTCATTCGAAGGAATAAATAGCATACCAGAGCCTCGTCTTCACATGATTAACTCAACATTTTTCGATTTTGACTTTGAATCCGATAACATTCAGCGGTAAATGTGATAACAGAAATCTGCAATACTGACAATTTACTGGCGGCTACAAATCAGTGCAGACCCGTCAGAGAGTCGATGGAGGAAATATCGCTAAACATTTCCTGCATTTTTGCTGCACCCGGTTTTTGACGATTCCCTATCGGACCGTCGGAGAGTGACCTAAGAATAATAATAGTATTGAGCATTAACATCATAATATCTGTATTGATAATTAGTTTGCTCATGTTTAAAATACAAAACAAAATCAACAAATAAAAATGTTCTTAGTAATCCAAAACAGAACGTACACGTGACGTCAGATGTTCCAAATGCAATGGTGCAACCAACATACGAAGGTGTTTTGATGAGATGATTTTTTTTTTCACTTTTAAATAATGATATTCAGAATCGGTGTTTCCTGGTCCATATTGAGGGCGAGAGGGACGTCGGAGAGTTATTATATATTTTTCTCTTTAAAAACACCATGTTTATCGTATTGCACAATAATATTATCATTATTTTGAATTAATAAATAATAACTCTCCGACATCCCTCTCCCCGTTAATATATACTTTTAAAGCCATTATATTTTTCACTGGAGTTCCTTATCCTTTATGATGTACATCCAAAACAGTGTTCAAAATCATGTCAATAATGCTATTTCTTCTTCTCAGATTTGCCAATCTACAACAGATGGAAAAACGCAGTTGAGTATAGAAGAGGAGGTTTACCCCACTAGGAGAAATATCCTTCCAAAAGAAATGCAAAGAAGTGATCCTGAAATTAGCAGAGCCCTTAGAGGAATGATATCCCTACCAAGCCCCAGGCATAGGTAAGTTACTAGCTACAAATCAACACCTATAAACAACTTCAAATTTTATCTGAGCCTATAATATATTGAAAGAATAAAACTGTTATTTGTGTAGGTACCAAACTCCTCTTTTCTACAGGTAGGGGTACTTACCCCTTATTTCTCACAAATGTGTTTAAATAAGATTTTTGTATTTTATCATTTAATTTTCAGTGAACATCTCGATGATATGCCACAAATACACAGCAGTAGTTACACCGCACAAACTTACTGCAAGAGGAAAGTGACCAAAACCCAAAATACTAGTGAATTAAATTCAAGGCAGCCAGACAATAGGTATGCAAAATGAATAATCTCATTCTAACCTCACAAAATTATTTTTTAAATATGGTAAGTTGATGCTCATGATGCTTTGTGATGTAACAGTATTATCGCTTTCAGTCCAAGCTATCACAATACATCCAGTCCGACCAGGAAACCGACAGACGAGATGGGTCCAACGGATTGGCCTCTCAGTAGCACACACATAGACTTCATGAAGTGTCCCCCACCGAGACGAGAACATGACATATCATCCAGGTATGATATCCTTCTTACATATCTTATGGGCTAGCAGTCCACAATGGGGTTCTGATACCAAACCTAATGTTTGACAGTGTGGCATGAACAGAACGTGGCTTAGAGAGGACGAAAGTAGACTGAAGGGCAAGCAAACAACAGCCCGGTTCAACGGACCACTGCACCGGCTGCTGTGTGGTTTTCGCCATCGATAAAATAGATATCATATCTCCGCGGCCACTATACTAGTCGGTTTTGCATTCACACCCAAATTCGAACACATGTATGAAAATATCGAACCCTCCCGATGAGAAACTAACAAATTAATGTAAGCTTCAAAGAAGATCATATTAAATTGTCTCCGTATCGACAAAATTAACCGTTCATCTTTGAACGGTATATTATATCTTTTGTTACCCATGAGTACAATTGTTATAATTCATTATCATATATTTTTTAACAAGCTTATTGTAAAAATAATGCTACCTTTTAATTTTTTCATATTTGTAAACAATTATTATCAAATTCATTGCCATTTTGGTAGTTAATTTTGGAAAGTGACATGTCTTCCCCCCAAAAGCTGGCTATGCTCCCGGTTTGTTTTTCGCCAGAACAGTCTCAGGCAGATATCGTTGTAGTTGTACTACCCTGCGTACATTGCGATGCAAATCAACGCCGGCCGGGAACCGGGCTATTGTTTGCGTGCACCTTTAATGCGGCAGTAAGGAGATCCCTGAGGAGTATGTGTAGTAAAACCACATATGACTGTGTTTTTTAATATTTTTTATCTAAATTATTTTTATTATAATGTTTGTATCGTTCCAGGTTTGCTGTGGTCACCAATGAGATCACCCCAGAAGACCTAGCAAATGAACTGATTTGGCTGCGATTCGACATATCGAATAATGACGACCGGCTCGCCAAGTCGGAAAATGTAATTTTTACAATACATATGTATATCTATGATGTTAAGTAATAAAACTCACATATAGGATTCCTATATAAGAAATTGAAAACAGAAATTATTATTTTCCTAGGTTTTATAAAATTTACTTTTAAATTGTAAATACAATCATAATATAGGTCCTACTAAGCTAGGTACAGTACATGGTACCTTATTAAATAATGGTCAATCTGTATTCTATTATCAATGCTTGTTATAAATCAGTTTTTTATCCACATGAATCAAACTAATATTGTATTCTTTCAGATGGCACCGAAAGAAACCCAAAGATCTCTCTATAACATTCCGTCGTGTCCCGACATGTACCCCGAACAAAGCCGCACCAAACTGAACCAACAATCCAGACACAGCGAACAAATCAATCAGATGACCTACACGCCCTCGGAGCAACTCCAACAACAACAGCAGCAACAACAGCTGCAACATTCCCGCAGAAAAGACAACGATAACAACTGGAACGTCGACGACATCTCTAGTAGGATCCTCTCTGACTGTCTGCCAAACAGGAGACTGCCCGACCAAGGGAGACGGAACGATCTCACCCGGGAAGAGATAATGCTAAGCGTCTGTGAACTGGACAGCAAGAGAATAGATACCTCCCCCTCGGCTAGGCAGAAGAGCTCCCCGCTGATGTACCATAGGAGCCTTTCCACAACCATGCTAGAACCTATGGCCAGCAGTAGAGGGCTGGTTAGTCTACCCCCCGTGAGGAGAGATCCGAGAATGGTGGACCATACGCCATTGAGGAGGGACTCTAGATATAATAATAACCAAGGTTACTTTTTCTATGTCAACTTTTGATTTACAATCATTTGAATTCTCATACAAAAAACACTTTTTCTTGGATAAAGTGCTTTTGAAATCCACTTGCAAGGTTATCAGTTATCACACTCCAAACCTAGTGCCTCAACTTTCCCCGGAAGAACTTTTTATAAAAGTCAACGTTCCATTCACATACATTCGAACATTGCTTGCTCAACTGGTAAATAAGTCTATATTCAGTCGCATCTGAGAAGACAATACTTATTTAATGAAACATTCTCTGGTTTGTTTATTTAGACCACTTACATCTTGGAAGGGCAAAACAGTTAGTATGTGAGATAATAAATATACTAGCAGAATTAATTACTGAAAGAATATATAACTAGCGGGAATATGTATTTCTGATTCTTGAGATGCAACTTAAGAATCATCATTGCACTCACTTATAGCATAATCCTTTATTTTCCCTTCAGGCATGCACGTAGATATGGCAGGGCCAGGTGTCCCACCTCCCCCTATAGAGAATGCCGTGGAAGCCCTGTATGGGCGCTCCCGCGGACCTGAGCCCCCTGTGAGGAGCGTGCGCAGGCTGCGTAGAGAAGGTGCGGAGGAGACTCGCAGGACTGACAAGACCACCAGGTTTGTACCGCAACCTATAAATGAAGAAGTATGTTTACCACCCTCGCCTGAACCATACTGGCTTCCTCCTGGGTATCGGATTTCACTCCTTACAGCTTGATGACCTCTCCCTTGTGCAAGGGGTGAAATTCGATTGCCCATTTCTTCAGTTTGTTGTAAATTATTGTTTGAACAGCCGCCAATAACAAGATTTATAAAAATGAAATGGCTCCATTTGGCATGGCATGCAGCCAGAATGGATGATAGCTGATCAACCAAAGAAGTTTCTCTATAATAAGCACGATGAAGAAGTGTTGAGAGACCTAAAGCTAGGAGGTTGGAAAATATGTAGGCCAACATACATTCTGGGGCGTAAAGAACTGAAGTAATCAGACACAAAGTATCATACAGATTGTCATTCTATCAATCAACCGCTCTCCTGAACAATTTGGCATAATTCACATTGCATGCTGAACGAAGGTATAAAATATAACACTTTTTGTCCTCCATTTATTACAAAGGTTTTTTAGAGAACAAAAACATAAATATTCCATTCCCTAAGTAAAACCTGTGGAATAAATTGATTGTTGGATTATTATATTGATTGTAAAATATTTTAATCGTTTTTATTGCACTGTTTTTGTGATAAATCATCGCAAGTTGGAATAATGTATTTATTAAAAGTAGTGTTTACATTTCCAGAGCGGCCTCCGAGCAAGCCTCCAACGCCAAACGACCCCGTGCCACCACCGTCTCCATCCCCGGTGGGGAGCTGCGACGGCGCAACTCCGATCCTGCGGCAGCAGGGCCCCCGGCGCCCGCGCCAGCTCCCCCCAGGCCCCCGCCCCCGCATATGGACTTCATCGGCTCCACCGCCAATGGCGTGTTCAAGATTGCAGGCCATAGGTAAGCACATTTTTTTTATTACGAAATTTTAATGGACACATGACGACAATGTTTTATAATAATAATAATAACATAGCATCTATATACCATAGTTTTGTGTTATTTCACTTGTGCATTTTAATATAATAAGCTTAAAAATAATTAAACTAATAGTAAATATTTTTTGTAAACCACAGCTAACAAGATTAAAATTTTCACTATTTTCTTTACCCTTTACTGGTCTTCTGTCGATGAATCAATATCAATTTTAATCCCGCAAGTCCCATATCGAGTTAGACTTAACATTTCACAATTTTAAATTATTGACAAATAAACCTTTTTATTATTATTTAAAGGAATTGCACTTCATTTGATACCAGCTGAAGTACCCGGCGTTGCCCGGGGTATTGGATGGTTTGGAAAGTTTTGAGGTTGTGATGTGTTGCCTCTATCCCTACCCCTACCCAGTAATTTTCATAGTAAACCATAGTGAACCATAACTAAACATAAGTAATAAAATTATGTACCTTTTCAGAAACTATAACTCTGAAGCCACTCTCTGACGGTCCGGTAGGGAATCGACATAAACCTCATGCGTGATACCGATAGGGCACTGCGCCATACATTTCAATGGGCGCTGGCTCACAACTTGGGGGGGGGGAAGCGGGAGCAGCTCGACTTACTTCTGTTATACCACAAGCGGGACAACAATTCAGTAGCTTCTCGGTAAACAAGCATCCAGCAAATCTATGCACTGTGTTTCGATCGTTTACGCGCCATTCATCCTTTGAATTGAAAACATGAAGCGGATATGAATTTTCGGCTAATAGTGGAGATAAAGAAATATGCACGCCTTTATAATTATAAATTACAACGGAGAAAGCTTGGTGCGCAATAGGAGGACTTATATGGAGTAACGTTCTGGACCAGTTCTTGGAAAGTTTTTTTTGACATTCGGTACATTTGCTGGAATTTGACATCACGTCCGGACAGTTCCCTGGCAGAAATAAATAACTTACAATTTATGTAGGGGTGGACCTAAATCCTTCTCATTTTTTGTCTCGTTCGAAGAAATAAATAGCACACCAGAGCCTCGTCTTCACTTGACTCACTCGACATTTTTCGATTTTGACTTTGAATCTGATAACATTCAGCTGTAAATGTGATAACAGAGATCTGCAATACCTCCAATTTACTGGCGGCTACAAATCACTGCAGACCCGTCAGAGAGTCGATGGAGGAAATATCGTGAAACATTTCTTGCATTTTTGTTGCACTCGGTTTATGTCGGGAATTGACAGAAAGACCGGACCGTCAGAAAGTGACCTTATTTTGAACGTCAAGTGTGTGAAATTTCATCACGAAATACCAAAATTCTACTTTAATAATAAATGGATTATTTTTATAGCGCCGTTTTCGTGAGAAAATCACCTCGAAGGCGCTTTAAGGGGTGGGAAAGGGGCCAGTTTTTATATATCTCATGTAGACAGTGACACCTACCTTCCTCTTGTTTCGAAGGTCAATTGTGAAGAATTCCATCAAGCTCGGAATAAAACTGTAGATTTGTATACGAAACAAAGAAATACTGCCCGCCCGGGACATTCTTCTTTATATAATAGAAGAAGAAGAAGAAGTTACCATTAGAGTATTCAACATAAAATCAAAATATTATTTTCACTTGACTTGGACTCTGAAGAAACACACACAGACTGTAGAAATGATTTCTTACTTGTAGAACATATAATATAATATGTGTTCCAGGGAGAAAGATCTAAATTTTTTTTGTAGGTAGGACTGTTGTAGTTTTATGTATTTATATATCATTTCATTGCCGGCAACCCAGGCGTTTATTGCCATATAATTTGATACAGATATATGTACTTACCCGTCTCACCAGACAATGTCTGTTCTGAGACGGGTATGTCTGTTGTCACACTTGTTGGATAAATATGTCTCTTTGAAATGATTTCCTTCGATGACTATTACATCGTTGGCTCTGATTGATGATGGGTTGCCACAGGAAAAAATTTTTGCACAGTGTATTTAATTCAGGAATTATTCTTTATTTCAGGTTTAGAAAATGGACAAGATTCTCCAAAGATGACACATGTGTCTACTGCCATGATGCGATGGACGCATTCGTCACGCAGGGTCAGAAGTGCCTTGACTGCAAACAGCTCTACCATACCAAGTGTATTCAGAACAAAGGCGTGTTTGCAATGCCCTGCAACGGGGGAACCATTACTGGGGCCAGTGGGGGGGGCAGGGGCAAACATAGAAAGACCCTCCGCGGGGGGACCAACCAGGATACTCCGGCCAAAAATGCTGTCCAATCGAAGTTTAGTTTGACTGGAACATCGGAATTCACGGATAGAACGGATAAGATCATTTCTGATGCCAAGGAACTGCAAGCCATGCAGGACTTCATCACGAGGAAAATTTACAAAATGGAGTCAGAAGATAGGAAGCAATCTGAGGTTAGTTTTAAACTTCTTTTTGTCTCATTGTGGTTCGGTTTTGTGGTTGATTTATTAAACGTTCGTCAGTTTACAATATGAGACTTGCATGTTTTTATACACCTAGAAGCGGAGCTGCCAGTCTGAGTGGTTGTTGATGGATATGTTTAATTAACCTTACATAAATGACTTCAGAGCTCTTGTTTTGAACATCGTTAAATACATTAATGTACACCCAGACCTTGTTATAAATTGACACCTCGCAGTATTGTCAATTTTATGTAAAAAAAAAATTTCTTGCTCTATCAGAAATCGACCCTCTAACCTTCCAACTTAATTTGAAATCCATCGACCATTACACTATGGAGACTGCCTAGATTTGAATAACCTGGCTATTCTAACCTAACCCAACCTTCCCCATTCTCCTTACCTTCTCCGTCACCTCAAGTTTCCTTAATTGATAGATTTTCTCAAGGATCCCACAGGCTCCAGTCAGTGCAGTTCCACTCGTATTCACATCATACAATATAATTTATTCAAAACAGTTTCCCTGTATACAATAACGTTGATTTGATAATTAATAAATATTTTTATGTTGTTTCCCAGGTGGATAGGCTATTCAAACACGCCCTCAAAGAATTCAAAGACAACCTGGTCGCCACCTATAGCATCGTCAACAAGCAAGGATCCGCTCTCAAGTACAAGGACCTGATCGCCAACTTCCACCACGTGATGGAGACCGTCTGCAAGGAGGGCAACCAGGCGGACACGTTCCCCGTGACCATGTGTGTGAACGCCTTCCGCGGCTTCATGGACGAGTTCATGAACTCGCGACAAGAGGTGGACAAGACCAGCAAGACCAAGAGGAAAAAGGATAAGAAACGGAAGGTAAGAAAGTTACTCAAATTAATAACTTTTTTAAAACTGTAGTTGAAAAGCACCCAGGAAGACACAAAGGAAGATCAACGATACGTTGGGATGACCAAATATCACAGTTGTCCGGAACGTCGGTGCCCGCAGCGCCCCATGCAGCGCAAGACTGCCATGAGTGGAGAAGCCTTGTTCACCAAAGTAACAGGAGTCGGAGTCACGATCCTCAGTATTGATTCAACAACTAAAAAAAGGAAAAGCACATAAGAAAAACGGTTATTGCGATAACCGGGATTTGAACTCTGGACCTTTCACTATCCATCCGGGTGTCTGCTATAATTACTGAGCTTTTGCATCATCCTTCACACCCGCCATGTTTCTCATTATTAAAGTTTTTTTTTTTTATATATGAATACCGCACAAGAGTCCCAAACTGCTCCCAACCGTCTGGAGCCAGCGAGACTATGGCATTCCCAATTGGGGAATGTTGTGAGGCTGAAGGTATTGGGGTGGGGGAGAGGAAGGTGGGGAAAAGGGGAATTACCCTTTGTTAGTAATAAAGTTGTTTTCAATCTGCTATATCTTTATTGATGGCAAACAAGTGAGGTAGTTTAATGCTCGTTGTTGTTTTGTGGAATTTCTTTCTGCTTTGTTGCAGACTAATCGACTTGCATGTTTTATTTTGTGTTCCGTATCGATGCCCCATTATGAGCGAGAGCTTGCTCTTTCGCCCTTTTAATTTACGTCTCGCACGCATTTATTCCCTATTTTTGCCCCTTTTTTCTGACTTGCCACACTTTCTCTTTATAGTGGCAATACTAGCGACGCGCATTTCAGGTCACGTGGTGTTTGTATCCATATGATGCTGTTTTTTTCGCGCCTAAAGATCATTTTTCGTTTGTTCCTTACTAAATCACTTTTAGTGGGAGAATAGTATAATTATTCCCTCCTTTTTCCAAAAATATATAGTTTTGTTGTGCGACAGAGACGTTCCGAGAAATTGACTCCCTGAATTGAAATTGATTGATTGATTGAATTTTAGTGTAAAAGTGTTTTTGTTTTTTTCCGTGTTATAATGAGTGACATTGAAAATAATCACTGAGCGTCGATCGGGAATACAAGTGACCAAACACGAGTCTTGCGAAAACGCCGACTATCTCGCGAGGAGTCCGATTCTGACTCTTCTGCGGGACAAAAACGGGAAAAATACGTATATCTTGACCCGCGTGTCGAACTACTGATGCAACAGGTGCTGCTCTAACAGATGCCTTGATAGGCAATTGAGTCGAAACTAAGGTCTCAGTGGGAGATACCCAGCGGGAGGTATCCGGATTCATCGAACTACCCCCCAACATAGCCATCCAGAAGAACGTTTTGGAGTTTGGGAATCCAAGTACCGTCAAAAGAATCGTCCAAGGAATCGCCAACTCCTAAAGCAGATGCCAGGAGGGTGGTGGTTACTTCGGCTCCTCGATACTTTAATTCGGAGGAATGGTCGCGGGTACGTTATATGGAAATTCAGAAAATTTATACCACGTCACGCCCGCCTTCATAGAACTGGAAGTGAATGAAGAGGCTGGATAAGGAGACCCCTTTCGCCCCAGCCCTGGATCTTTCCATGGGGGTTCTCTCTAAAGCCATCCTGTCTTAAAGGGAGTGCCTAAACGATAATATGCAGGCGCTGGTAAACTGGGCAGCCGACCCTGGCACCTGCTTGACCCCTTCGACCCACTGTTCGAAAAGGTTCAGGGAATGTTTGCAAGGGAATGCACATACAGTAGAACCACGGATGACGACCTACAGATCGTTTGTGGAAGGCGAACGGAGTGCCTTCAAAATAGGCGGAAGGCCCTGTTGGAAGGAGTAAGGAACCCGTTTATCTGGGAAGCTCTTCCCAGGATCCCCCCGAGGTCCAGTTCCCTCTTCAACAAAGATGAACTGGCAGCCTATATCGTAACGAATGGGGGATAAGAGAAGGTATTCGGTGGTGCATCCACTTCCTACACCCCCCGTCATCCTCAACCCTCTACTTCGCAAGTGGCAAGGGCGATACGACCCGCACTCCCTTGGAAGCCCTTTCGGCCTGCTCGAGAGAAAGAAGTATAGGCAGCCCGCCAAAAAGCCAGAGTCCTCTCACAAGACAAGCATTGATCGGGGTAGGAGGCGATGGAGGTGACTGGAGACCAGAGCCGTTTTGGGGGGGCACTTGAAGGTATATCAGGAGGTGTGGAAGAAGTTAATGGCATCGCCACTAATTCTGAACACTCTGAAGAGAGCGAGGATACACTCCGTGTCAAGACCTCCTCTGGTTCCCTCAACAGCCAACCTCAAGCGGAACTTCAGGACAAAAGTGTCTTTGGACATGACCACATACATCGAAAAGATGAAAGCGTCAAAGATCCTGGAGGTAGCGAACGACTCGCTGAGCTTCTTTTCAGGTCAGTTCCTTACCTCCAAATCGGACCACACCTTCACACCCATATTCAACCTAGAGGTCTTGAACGTCTTCATAGACTCCAAGACCTTCAAACTCTTCAGCCGCTTCAGAATTTCTCCAACCCAACGATTGGCTAATAAAAATCAACCTCTCCCAGGCATACTTCCACATGCCGATTGCAAATTCCTATGGTTTGCCTACAACGGAGAACTCCTTCAGATGACATGTCTGCCCTTTGGCCTGTCATCAGCACCAAGGATGTTTTCACTGCTCTCCAACTGGGTATCATAACTGCAAAGGAAGAAAGGGCTCAGGACGGTGCTCTACCTGAACGACTTCTTGGTAGCCAATCAGTCCCGAAAACTTCTAGCCTCCCAAGGTGTTACCGTAGTACGCATACTTGAACAGTTGGGTTGGTGTTTAAACCCATAGAAGTTGGAGTTTCTGGGCATAACATGGGACACAGGAGCAGACCAAAAGTCTCTCTCCGACCGCAAGTGCTCTGGTCTACGCCAAGCCTTGCAGGTTCCCTTAGAAATTGGCAGTTGCTCTCCCAAGCAGGCTCTCGGTCTACTGGGAAGACTCAACTTTGCAAATTTTGTGATCCCTCGTGGTCGCTTGCATTGCCGCAGACTGCAGAGGTTCAGCCTCCGCATTTAGCACCTTAAGCCATCCTGGCTTATTGCTCTGCCCACTACAGCACTGCAGGACTAACATATGGTGGGTAGCGGCCAACATTTTCTAATGACAGACGCAGCGGACACCGGATGTGGAGGACGGGTAGACGACACCACAGTTGCGGGCCAATGGACTTCAGAACAACCACCGTGGCACTCAAACCCGAAGAAAGCATATGCTATGTTGGCAATCATCAAAGGCCAACTTCATGTCTTGACAGGGACAAATGTCTTACTGCAGACGGACAACAAGATCGTAGTGGCTTATATCAAGAAGGAAGGGGAAACAAAATCGTAAGACCTTCTGGAGTTGACGAGGGAGCTACCACATTTCGTAAACCAGATGGAGATATCTCTGATGGCCCAATACATTCCAGGGAGATACAGCAGAATTGCGGACCGTCTTTCTCGGGGCGCACAGCTCCCAGAGTGGCATCTACTAAGTCCAGCAACAGAAGAGATATTTGGAAGATGGGGTCGCTCCCAGATAGACCTGTTCGCTTCGGCCACTACTCGCATGGTACTAACCTACATCTCCATAGACTCAAGCCACTGCTTAGCCTGCTATCCCAACGCGTTCAGTCGACCTTGGGACTACAATCTAGCTCGGGTATTCCTTCCGCCAAACTTCGTTCCAAGGGTACTCATAGATCGGCCAAGGGACATATTTCTTCTAGTCTAGAAATGGGAAAAGATCTTCGGAGAAGTGACCTAAGACAGCGAACAGACGAACCCAGCATGGCGCCAGCACAGTCTGGAGAAAGTTCTGGTAGACACATCGACAGGACTACCTCCCCCCAGGATTCAGGATATGTAGCTAGAGGCCTAGAGAATTGCATGTGGGAACAAACCCTTACAACATGGAGTCAGGAAAAGTGTCAACTCCTCGACTCAACAACAAACAAGTGGAAGATGGTTACAAAGGTTTTTTTTAATCAAATTCATATTAAGCTGGTTTAAATGGCCTTGAAATTTGATATGAAACGAAATTAACGACACCTGTTAATTACAGTACTTTACAGTAGGAATTTTGAGTTAAGTCTGTGGTCAACAGGTTTGGTCATAAATCGTCAGATGGCAATGGTTATTCCCGGAAATATTTATTTAGCCTAATTTAGGTCCTTGAAAGGATTCCCCTAACTTAGGGAGCTCGGGATATTATTTGTTAGTTTCATCGTTTACTCTGTGGTCATATGCTAATATCTCGGAACATAATTTCTCTCACAAAAATAAAAACGAAAATGCTTGCAGAACTTAATAATAATATTATTAAATTTATTTTCTTTAAACTTTAAAAAAATGTATTGAATCAGTTAAGTGCCTTCCACTGAAAAAATATATTAACCGAGTTTTTATTTTTTGACTTGGCAATAATGGCAATGCTCCTTGTCTGCTGAGCTAAGCGGGTTTGAAATTTCGCTTTGGAAATCGCGTTTTTCGTTATCTTCTGTATATTATAGTTCCATGGACAGAAGTAATGTACTGCTATAAAACTTCTCAAATGTGATTTTTTTACGAATCCCTTTTCTCACTTCTCTACATCACTTTTACTGCTTTTCTGTGTTGTTAGACCATGTATATATTGTATTTATTCTGGTGATATTTTTTTCAATTATTCAATCTTTTGTAATTTTTCCTTCTCATTTTACTCCTAGAGCAACAACTGTTTTTTCTTGCTTGTCGAAAGTCGGAATTATAGCAGAGTATGTATGAGACGATTATTAATTATTAATTGTCTTGTAACTCGTAGAACTCAATTTAAAAAAAAAAAATTAAACAACAAACGACAGTTCAAAAATGGCCTTGAACGCTGAAACAGCTGTCGAAATAATAAAAAAAAAACTAAAATTCTTGCATAACTTAATAATTACATTGAATTTGATATGAAACCATGTATGAATGAATGCCAATGAAGAAAGAGATATGTGCCAATAAAGAATTGGCTCCATTCTCTGCTTATACCTGTGGAGAAACGAAGTGATATTTAGTAAGTAAGTACTTATTTCGTTGTTGAGAAATTATGTTTTTTGTTTCCATAAATAAATAAAATAATAATAAAATTGAATATGATTGATGTTGATATTTTTACAACCTTAACAGTAAAAAAAGCTTTACTGTTGTAAAACAATAATTAGCGAAATTCTACAGTTAAATTTTACACTTTGTTCATTCTATACCTACATTGAATAAAGAGGAGCACATGTATTTCTATTTTCTAAAGAATATTCAGTGGTTCTATATTCTAATAATATACCTATGTAATATTGTATATTTAAAGAAAAAGAAATTATATCTTCCTATATACTTACTCGTATTTCCTTCCATTTTTGTTTCTCTTTATTTTTTCCATTAAATTATGTTTTTCTTTAATTTTTATTTGAATGTTTTTTTATCTGTAATATTCATTACTTTTAGAACTACTGTATATACAAAGTACTGTGCGCGTCTTGCTGAGATATTTCCTCGCGAAATGCAAACAAAATTTTGTGACCTGATGAAAAGGAATGCATCAATTCTGAATTAAATTAATGACATGGGCGAAACACAATGTTATTTTTGTCGAAATGTCTCGAAAAACGCTTGAAACTGTCAAATACGTCCAGAAACGAACATGCAATGCGAGTGAACTTCGCAAAAAAATTTACTCGAAAAGCTGATATAAACAGCTGTGCATGTTTCAACAAAGAACATTTTAAAAAGAGCCGTTTTTACTGCCAATTCAATGTAAATTAACCCAACCCCTTGTAAGGATTCATCCTGTTACAATTCGTATTTCATTTTTAGCTTGTAAATGATAATTTTTTATGTAACAATGAATATATAATATTTCACACAAAAAGGTTATTGCTATTATTACTGCATTATTAAAGACGCCAAAATAGTATTTTTTCGGGCCCTTTTTAATTAAATTGAAATAAACCAAAAAGTGACAGTTCACCACCTAACCTCCCTGTCATACGATTATCTATAGAACTTTGGCCGTTCTTAAAGATTTCATCACTATTGTGTAGATATCCTCCTTACAAATCGTATACAAATGATGTAATACCGTTTCCATCTATAAATTATTAATAATAATGGTTAATTACTGAATGAGAGATTTAAAAGAAACTGATAGTCTTGTAGGTTACATAAATTATGTATTACATGTTGAATGTTGATATAATAAGTTGAAAGTAATTATTTTTCGTGCTATAAAATATTATGGATGCGCATAGATTATTTATTTATTTAGTAACTGCCTATTGAGCATGATTTTTCAACATACAATTGACTGTTTGGAAATTCAACTACAGTCTACGCTTTAATTAAAACATCTTATAGATTAATTAGAGCGCATACTATCCTTATAATATGATCCACGATAGGGATATGGTTGTGGTGTATAGATGCATGCATTTTTGCACATATCAAATTCTGATAGTTGTCAACGTCTTCTTCAAGCTGAAATATAAAAAAAAATGAACATTAGAAGACGATGCAAAGTAATCAAAATATTTGAAAAACAACTGTCATGCTCACAATTTTTTACATTGTATATACCGAATTAATCGTAAATTGTGGGAAATAAATATTGTTTAGAATATTACTTACATTTAAATGGTTTTCAGAACAATAAAGGCGACTTTTTCAGAGAAATGATTCGATATTTGATCGAATCTCTTTTCATAGCATTACATCATTTTTTCTCCTTTACTTGTCCCTTGGAAAGCATAAAAATATCTTATTTGTAGTTTTCCTTGTAGTATTTGTACACAAGTACTAAATAATACTTGCATCGCATGTGGGGAGACATCGGAAAAAATATAGTGATAAATCGGGCAAAGCAAACTACACAAACTGACAGTAGCATAGATAATAGATATACGCATAGGTATACCATTTTACACCATTTTCAAACAAATTTGGCGTAACATTGAAAAAATTAATTATGGACATCTGTCGTATTTAAAAAAAAACTCTAGTTCGAATTCGTACCGCATGGAATATTAGAAGCACTTGACGGCCAAATAATTAATTGATATGTAAACCAGTCTTTCTGTATTAAATGGTGGTTTAAAAATCTCAAAATACTTTTAAAAACTGGAGAAACATAATTGCCATCATCTCCGGTTGAGTTTTTTTTAATAAAATTTATGAAACTTTTTTAATCCGCATTTAAAAAACATGAAGGTTATAGTGTTCATAAAGAACTTAAACTGCACCCAACATTTATTTTTTATTTGAATCTTTATGACAGCATGTTGAAGAAAAACGTTCAAAGGATTTTTTGAGGATATTCAATATTTCAAAATATTTTGTAAAACAGTAGAACGGTCAGAAAAAGATTATATTTCTAATTTGATTTTGATGAATGCTAAACCTATGTAAATTTTAAAAATATGTAACTGTAATGTACCTACAGTAGATAAAATTTATAAAAAATATGCAATTATTCAAATCTTTAAAGAAAAAACGTTAAATAAATTACAATTTAATATATCCGCAAGGTATCAGCAAAACATTAAAATCCCGCCATTCAATACTAAGCATACGCAAAACACATACCTATATCTAGGAATAACTTTTTTAACAATCTGCCATCTGATCTTAAAATTATAGAAAATATCCATGAATTTCAACATAGATTAAAAAATTACCTCAAACTACTGTAACTATTTTTTTAATTTTTTTTTATTTTTATTATTATTAGATTTTTTTGTCTTTTATTATTATCTTTTCTTTCTTTTCTTCTACTTTCTTTTCATTTCTTTTCTTTTCTTTAATACTATTACTAGTGATAAATTACAAAATTTACACGACAAATTCATATTTCCTGCTATTGTACAACAATATTTCAAGTTATGTTCTGATTAATTAAGCGATAATCACTCACCAAACACAAGAACCTTGTTTCTTTATGGTGAGGAATAGCTATATTATATTTTTTGTTACACTATATGAATCATGTCTTATTTATATACTCTCTGTAAAAAAAAAAAAAAAAATATTTTTCTCTTCATAAACATCATGTTTATCATATTGCGTAATAATATTATCATTATTGCGGAATAATGAATTATTCCACTCACCCTTAAAATGGAATTCTGCCATGAATTGACAGTTCCAAAATTAGAAACTTTTAAAAGAATTTTTTTTATGTCTATTTCATTCTTTTCACAAATTGTATATTTTTTAAACCTTAACCCACTGTTACAATCTTGAAAAGTTGTTAATTATTATTATTCATCAATCCTTGGTTGTTGTATTTCAGGTGGACGATCCGATAATGTTCTCTGGCCACACCTTTGTCCTGTCGATGATCAACATCCCCACCGAATGTGAAATCTGCAAGGCCTTCTTCATGTGGCCCATTGAGCGCTCCCTCATCTGCCAAACCTGCAAACTGGCCGCACACAAGAAGTGCTACATGAAGGTGATATCCTTGTACCTAAATCCTAATACCTAATCTGCTGACGAGCAATTCTTCAATCCATCACATTAAATATATCACAGTATGACCCTACTCAAAATGGCACTAAAAGTTAAATTTTTGTTTTACACATTCTAGGTATGTGATAACTTTACTGGGTATGATCATGAATATTGTTGATGAGAATCACAGATTACATTAGATATATATTTTGCCACTCTTTAGGAGAGACAGAATACCAGTGGAGATTTCAAGCGGATTGAAGATTTCTCCCAAAGCTTTAGTTTACAGGAATGTTACTGCTGTCAAATAGCATTTACTAACAATGAATGGATTCAACTTGTTTTTCTTTAAGGAGTTTCTATAATTTAACACCCTTCGTTGCTATTATATGTCACTTTTTTATTGAACAATTATAAAGTATGAATATAATTAGTTGGAATATACTTATCAACACATCTTACATAAACATTAATGGTTATGAAACTGGTGTAAACTGATTGTGTTATTTGTATTTTTCCAACAGAAGGTCTATTGATGGCATACTGAAATTCAAATTGTATCATGCGCTTAGACCTATTCCTTGTATTGTCAAATGCCTTAATCAAAAGATGTCTGATGACCTTTGAGAAACCGATAACTAAAACTCATGATGAACAGCGTTTAAAAATTCTACTTTTTTTTATATAATAAATTCATTCCTCAAAAACTACATATGTATCGGGAAAATAATTCTATAATGGAACCAATTCAATGAACCTTTAACCTTTTTGCTGCCCGAATGTAAACACAGGTTAGACTGATGAAACTGACACCAAGAGATTTTAGCGTTATTTATGTTGCTTCATTATTTGTTATCCTTAGCACTTAGAGATTACAATTTAATACCGAAAGAATGAAACATGTTTATACTACACGATTGTCTAAATACGACATCTTTATGAAATGAAGCATTATGAAGAACTTAAATTATCTTAGAAATGTAAACATACTCAACCCATCGCCATCAAGATGACAGTTATCGCAGATGACAGTATCGCACTAATAAATACATACAAACTATAGTAAAACTACTACTCACATCTCGGATGTCAGAACTCTGCAATGGCTCACAGTTTTTAAAGATACACTTATAATATTACTGTTTATAAACATGATTATTTATTACACTTTTTATTAACAGTTTTTTATCGTCTTATTTTTATTATTATTTCTTTTTTGAATGGTACACTTTAAAACATGGATGAATACACAATGACACGTTACATTGGGAACACATGTATCGAGCTATTTCCTGCGACTTGGCTTAAGTTTTGTATTAGAACAAACATGGCAGGCTCTATATGGCTTGGGTATTTTTAATATTGCCGGTATTGATGTCACTTCAAGGGACGAGTGGATTAATGCCCTAAAAAAATACAAAAAAAAAATAAGTGCTAAAAGATCCGAATACTGGGTTAATAAAACGACGCAGAGCGAAAAAATCCACGACGTCTCTGGAACGCAATGAAAACCGTCATCGCTGATACTCCTGTCCAAATTACTTCAAACATTACTCTGGATGACTTCTCTAAGTTTTTCGTTGCAAAAATAGATTCCATACGCGCCTCAACATCTTTAGCCCCTCCGCCAATATTTACAGCAAATCCCAATAAAATACTATCAAATTTTAAACCCACAACGCTAGAAGAAGTTAGGAAGTTAATTCTAAGTTCTCCCAACAAACAATGCATTCTTGACCCTATCCCAACTTGGCTTCTTAAGAAATGTTGCAACTTGTTAGCCCCCTACTTGGTTCACATGTTTAATAACACAGGTGACTTCCCTGAACAACTAAAATCTGCACTAGTTACCCCAATAATAAAAAAACCACAACTTGACGCGGATAATTTGGGCAATTATCGACCTGTGTCAAATCTGCCTTTCGTAGCAAAAATACTAGAAAAAATTGCAGCTTTTCAAATAACCTCCCACATAACCTCCAATAAATTGTTTACCGATTATCAATCAGCATATAGGAGATTCCACTCTACAGAAACAGGATTACTTCGTGTCCTGTCAGATATAACACTTGCCATAGAGTCAGGTAAGTTAGCACTCATTTCACTTTTAGATATGAGTGCTGCTTTTGACACAATTGACCATGACTTTCTCATCAAGAGACTAGAAGTATCATTCGGTTTACATTTAAACATTAAAAATTGGCTGCAGTCATATCTATCCAATCGCTCACAAGCAGTGAAGGTTGGCAATAAACAGTCCAAATTTACAAAACTCTCTTCAGGGGTTCCTCAAGGATCCGTTTTGGGTCCACTTCTTTTTATCCTGTTTACAAATGATGTCGGAAAAATAATCAAGTCATTCGGACTTCTGTCTCATTGTTACGCTGATGACCAGCAAGTGTACTTTTACTGTACACCAAATGAAATCGACCGCCTTCAAATTCGTGTACCTGAGTGTCTAGAAGCAATCACTCTCTGGATGTCCTCAAACAAACTGAAGCTAAATCCCTCAAAGACCGAGTTTCTATGGGCAGCCACGAACAGACGCCGATATTTAATAGATAACTCACCAATTGCCATTTCCGGCAGCAACGTAATTGCGAAAACAACCGTCAAACTTCTGGGCATTTATCTGGATTCGGACTTTTCGTTAAAAAGTCAAATAAACAGGACAGTCAGCACTGGTTTCTTCTACCTAAGACAACTTAAGTTAGTCTGACAGAACCTTTCTACAGAGGCAACTAAACTATTGGTTAACTCATATATTGTATCACGTCTTGATTACTGTAATGGGATCTACGCAGGTCTTCCTAAATACCAAACTGATAAACTGCAATCAGTGTTCAACGCCGCAGCAAGGCTAATCACTGGGGTACCTAAGTTTTCGCACATTTCGGAACATCTCCGAAATCTTCACTGGCTGAAGTGCCCTGAGAGGATCCAGTACAAGTTGTGTTGGATGGTGTTCAAAGCTATCAACGAAATGGCCCCACCCTATATCTCAGAGCTATGTGTTCCGGAAAATACTAGTCTAAGGCAGTCAACTCTTAGATCAGCAACATCATCTGCTGTCGGAAGGATGAAAGAACCTAAACGCGAACCGAGCACTAAGTTTGGTGATCGTGCTTTCGGAGTATCTGGCCCTAAGGCATGGAATAATCTCCCTATGGAATTGCGTTGCATAACCAGTCCGTCAGAATTTAGAGCTAAACTAAAAACTCATCTGTTCAGATACTCGTTTCCATAAATTCGTGAACACATTCATACATTGTTAATGACATTGTTTCCTGTGTATCTATAATTCAATTTTCCATGTCCAGTACTAAATTCCCTAGAAATTCCTACCAATATACAATGTCAGTGGGAGCTGAACACCTTAATCTGTTTTAATTGTGAGTGACGAATCTTCTTAATGCGCGTAATTGATTGTCGATTAATTTCATACATTTAATATCTATGCCTTTCTTTAAATTCAGATAACTCATTAAATACAGCTTTTGTATCCATGTCATAAAACTAACAATAAAACATGTACATAATATTAATATAGGCAAAAACTTCCTTCTTCTTTTGGCGTTCATAACATTTTTTAAATTTAATCGTATAGAAGTATCTGTCTAGCATTACCATCTTTATTAACATGTAGAATATCAATTTATTCTAAAATGTAAATATGTTAGTTGTAAGACTCTCTCACTAGTTTTAAGTCACTAGCTACAGGTCTAAGTTGTAAGTCGCTATCTATATAAGTCTTAGATGTAAGTCACTAATTATAAGTCTGAATTAGGTATTTTATAGTTATAAATCTTAGCTGTAAGCCATTAGTAATAAATCTAATATGTAAATTATTAGATATAATTCCAAGTGATAAGGTATAGGTTAGATAAATTATGTTGTAAAGCGCCCTTGAGGTGATTTTCTCACGAAAACGGCGCTATAGAAATAATCCATTTATTATTATTATTATTGGCTCTGGCATATGGTTTGCTACCTCTTTTGAAACCAGTCGTAATGGTGTATCATGATGCGACCAATGAGGAGATGGGTCAGGTTGAGATGTTTTGTGGTGTTTAGCTATTAACTGTCTTACCACGCATAATTAATAATCGGGGAAGCTCTTACCTGATTTTTTAAATTCTGTTGTATACTATAAATGAATTTAGTAAATATAATTCAATTATATGAATAAAGTTTTTTATACCATTTAATGGATTTTTGCAAGCAACTTACTCCGGTTAGCATCATGTCTGCCCATCCACCAATTCCATATACTTATTGTAGTCCTGAATGCAATCGGGGTTTGCATATTCTTAAATTTGTTTTACCCGTTGGGGAAATTGCGTCATCGTGTAAAGAACTGAGTATGTGTATTTCCCTCTTATCGTGCCATTTTAGAGCCATCAATGGCCCGCAGTTCTGTGCTTCCATTTCCCCCTTCTTCAGTTTGTTAAATATCGACATATATTTCCTATTTTTTCTCACCTTTCCACACGCATTAGTTTTTTTTTCGTGCAAGTATTTAAATAGTATAGGACTGGTATTCCAGTTACCCACATAAAGTTTATGATCCTTATCCAGGTAATCTTCAAGGAGAGTTGTGACAACAGCTCCTGAAACCCCTATACATTGATTGTCAGTGACGTCTGTTGCATCACCACAATAAAATCTAAAACATAACCTGTGAGTACATTGCATAAAACAAACATTCTGATATCAAATCGTTGTCGTTTGGAAGGAATAAATCGTTTGAATTTTAATCATCCTTTGAAAACAACCATGCTCTCGTTGATGCAAAGATTTTCGTAGGGAGTAAAAGTTTCTTTAAATATCGTTCAAGTCGGATTAATAAGTAACTTTATTTTATGCAATTTGTCGCCAGGAATTTGTGTCGGGATCAGAAATATATAAAATGCGCAATAATATTTGATACCTATTTCTGAGAAATATCAGGCATCATTTTGCCAAATATGGCACCCGAAAGAAGGGGATTTGTCGACCAATGCTCTGCTATTGAGTTATGTTTATTTCGCATCATCAGCATTGTTATGGCAAAAAACACATACATTTCACTAATTGATGTGTCCACCCGTTTACGAAGCCTTGATCGTTCAGATACAACTTTTTCTATATTGTCGTTGCGTAATATTTGTTGGTTTGTGATAAAATATCACACATAACATTTATATTTAAAAAATGTTCAAAAAAATTAACTTCAGAATTTTGCGTTAAAAGGGAAGAAGAGTTTACGCCAAAAGGGAAATTACAAATAATCAGAACAAATTGATCTGATTCCCATGTATTTTTGTCAAAATCAGTCTGATTTGACGTGATGGGTTCGTCCAAGAGTTGATTTTTCGATTCCACAATATTATTTTCAATGTGTTCTTCTACATTTATATTACCTACTTCACTGGCGGAATCACTCTCAATATCACTAAATTTACAGTCAGAGTCAATATCGAGACAATATTCTCTTATTTCTTCTTCACACAAGTTGCGTCGAGCCTTGATAAAGGGTTAAACAAATAATATTAGGAAACAAATTTACACACTTATACTTATTTTTTTCACTCGGAAGGCGGAAAAAATCTTATTCAATTAAAAAGATTTGTTGCAGATTCCGTACACTCACGAACCGTCTAGATACAAAAAGAAACCACATGACACACTAACACAACTGCGCGCGCGTGGGAATTTTGAACTACTGAGCGGGGAAATATTGTAGTCTTCACTTTGACTAGGTCTTTGATAACATAAACAAAATCATTTGTCACATCTGTTTAGAGATGTCGCTAGATAAAGGTTCAAATTAATTTTTAATCTTGAATTTTGCACAATCTATACGGAGAGAGTCAAGATATCGTAATAGGAATTTGAAATCACGCATATTTCCGCATGGTAGCCACGGCTCAGAAACATTAATCATCTATATGTGTGCATGGCAACCTGCGGGTTAAGGTTATCCACATTCCACTAACCTTGAAATAAGAAACGATAACAGAACTGCTAACTAACTAACCATAACGCCGTTTCTCCGCAGGGGTAGGCAGAGAGGACGGACCGCCAAACAACTCGATCTTGGCATACACTTCTGACTTCTGACATGGCCCGACTCAAGTATTTGATTCACTCGATCGTGCCATGTCTTCCTTGGGTGTCCCCGGCTTCTTCTCCATTCACATTCGCGTCATATATTCTCCTTTCACTCCTCTCTTCGTTCATTCGCTCTACATGCCCAAACCATCTAAGCGTCCCTTTCTTAATCTTGCTCACTACGCTTACATCAGCCTTGCATTCTTTACGAATCTCACCTAACGGAACTGCTGTGTTAAATATTCATCGCTTTGATTAAATAATGTATATAACATAATTATGATGATTTCAGGTTGCAACCCACTGCAGAAAGGACAATTCCACGCTAGTGGTTGGTGGTGGAAACGGACACGTCTTTGGCATTCCCCTCTACAAGCTTTCCACGGGTGATGGCAAAGTGCCCGTTGTAGTGGACAGACTAATCACCACTATAGAACTGTACGGACTCTACACTGAAGGCATTTACAGGAAGAGCGGAGTGAGCTCGAGGGTATGAAATATTGTTATTTACTAAACCATAGTTATTTTTACTCACCAAGGAAGGTAGTATGACTGCATCTTGCCACTTCAGGAGACACATGCAGATGAACTTCAAGGGTTAGATTAAATATGGGTGATAATGGAGCACAAGCTATGGATTATGGAGACTAAACATAGTTTTACAAATCAAGTTTTTAAATGTATCCTACAAAATTAAATTGAACCATGAATCTATTTGAGCATGAAACCATTGTATGATTCTGTAAGTGTCATAGTCTGCAATGGGCTGGCCATGTGGAAAGAATGCCAGATGGCCAGCTCATTGCAGACCTAGGAAGAAATGGGTTGACTGTGTGGTAAAAGGTTGGGACAGGATGGAAAGACCTGGATGGAAAGGGATTGGGTGGCAACTGCATGGCTAGGAACCAGAGGTATTTGTGAAGGAAGCCATATTCCACATATGCCATATTGTGGTTGCGCCGGTTACGGTTCAACTTGGCCAGCCTAATAGTCGATTTGCACAATAATATGCATCCTAATAAACCTACCCAATTGTAATCCATACCTAATCCATCGACTCTACTCGCAACACATTGTCACCTGTGATCTCGTCAAGCACGCACCATCCGCACTCGTAACGCAATTCCTCTTGTGTTTTATGCTATTAATCTATTGTTTTACACCACCGCCGTGGTATTCGTTAGTGTGATCCGCTGCAGACATTTAATGTCTGTAATTTATGTTGAACATTTTTACTTATCTGCTCAAGTGCCACCACAAAGAAGAGTTGTGACGAAACAAGGATAAAGGGTAAGTCGTTTGTATTCCATCCTTACCTTTCCCTATTTTACCCCTGCATATTTTTGAGCAAATCAATTGGTAATAATTTAAGTTGTGATAACGGAATTCAATGAACCAGCGCAACCAGATTGAATTATGATGACCATATAAAATGTAACACCTCTTTCTTATTTCAGGTAAAAGAGCTAAGAACCCAACTGAACGCAACTCCCGAGGAGACGGCCAACCAGCTGGACAACTACTCGGTGCATGTCCTAACTTCCGTGCTCAAATGTTTCTTCAGGGAAATGCCTGAGCCCTTACTGACCTTTGACTGCTATGATGACTTCATCATGGCTGCTAGTTTGAGTGATCAACAGGTAAATAATAATCATATTTATTTATGTTATTATAATTTTATTATTTATGGAGAACGGATTAATATGCATAAAATATCCACAAGAATTATAGCACGAATAATCATTTTTATTTATATTTCATTATAGATTATTTTTATCGCCAAAAAACATTCAGTCTTTGAATGTTTTTTGGCGATAATCTTTTCCTGTTGTCGGTGATTAATTTGAATGTCGAAAATGACTGATCTACGTTAACAGATGTGACTGGACAGTTTTTGAATATGGGCACATGTGTTAGTAAACAGCCCACTGGTAAATTACCCATTATTCATTTAATTAGGTGGAGTATTTGATACAATATCCCCACCTTTCCACGACCAGTGGCCAGCTGCACACGAATTTCCACTCGCCCGCCAAGCTCTACACAATGCAGTACAATAATACACTAGGGAGTAGGGAGGCAGCGACGGGTTCACCTCAGAAAGCCGCTGGTTTTGTTCAGGCGGAGGGGGGCAACGAAGCAAATGGAATCGATACTAATGGTTCTCAACATGATCACGCATTCTCCAGGTGAGGGTAGGGTGCACCTCAAACAAGATTTTAAGTCGGAAAAATTATTCCTACAAGGCTGAATTTTTGTAGACGCATACGTTTCGATGTTACAAATAAGTATTTTATAAAATCCTAAAAATGTCAGTGGTGTGTGCAATTCAAATTATTAAAGGCCAAAGATTACCAAAATTTGTTTTTCGTGAATAACTCGCTTCCTATGCATCGTATGTCGATGAACGCTAAATGAAAGTTATAGTAAATATTATTATCTAGAAGATTGGTCATTTGAATTTTTTATTTCAAAGTTTAACCCTTTTGGAGATATAGCGCGTAGAAGGGCTAAGAATTTGTTGACTATTCACATACATCAAGTATTATTACAGTTGATGTAGGTACCTAGGTAATAATTTTCGGGAGAGTTTTCAACCCCACAAACCGCCACTGTATTTTGCATATGTCTTGATTAGTGAGAATTTCACATATAGTCGCTGCATATATAATATAGCTTATGTGACAGACTTTAAAACATATTTTATTATCTCAGAATGTACCAAATTCTGAGATAATCGAAAAAAAAAGTTTTAAAAACTTGACTAGATTTGAAAAAATATTTTTTATAATTATTAGACAAGCTTTCCAGCTTAACACGTTCATTGCTAACTAAAATTCGTACATATTAATGCCATGCTGAGAACATTTGACTGAAAGGTCGAGCGAACTAAAGCATAATATTGTATAGACATCATAATTTACTGTTTTTTTTTCAGAAGGAAAACGAGAAAGAGGAATGTGTAATGTTTTATTTATTGTGGCGAACTAAAGGAGTATTTACATGCGAAAAAATTTTGCACCGAATATTTTGTGCTCGTGTAAATGCTGCTTTATGCACGACAATGACAAAACGCTTCTAACGACCGGTATGAATGACGGATCTATTCAAACTGCCGAACAGTGACAGTGCCTAGCGCTGAGGCTAGAAATGACTCAAAACCACATGGCTGCGTCTGTTTTAGACCGGAAATGGAACAGACGGCGCAACGCGTGAGGCGCGTTGCGCGCATGCCGGTCAAATTACTGTCAACGCGTGACGCGCGGTGTCAGCAATGAACGTGTTAACAAACCTTTTATTTTTAGCATATATCCATTAATTATAGTAAAAAAAAACAACATTTTGTGGTGTTTTGAGCACATAGGATTTTTTCTATACTAGCTTATGACAATAATCGAAAAGTACGATTTTATAAAATAATTGCGAAAGATAGTAATTTTAAACTATTTTTAATAATTAGTAAGCATATATTGCAGCTTAACAAAAAAATAATTTCATGTAAATATCCATTTTTTATGTGAAAATTTGGCATTATCTCATGTTTTCTGCACATAGGATTAATTCTTCACTTACTTTGTGCACATCGGTTAATCTTTACTGACTCGAGGCCACGAAAGGTGAGCATTGAGTATTTAAATTTTTTTTTTTTTTTTACAGAGAGTGAGAAATGAGAGTAAATATTATAATTCAAACTTACACTTAGGTTACTATCGAAACCATATGTTCTACAGGGGTAGGCAGAGTTTTATCAGTGAAGTTCAAGCGACTGGCTCTGAAGTGGCATATCTTAATAAAAGAGGTTACATCATCTTTGCATTCTCTTTACTGGATCTTACAATAAAACAAATTTGCTGTAAAATATTATTGTACTCTTTATTTAAAGGATAGTTTATTACAAAGATATAAATACAAAGAAGACAATAACCCCAAATTATCGTTGCTCTTCAAATAAGGTCAATGTGATGACTTTTATGAAAAATCGAGTCGAAATTTTGGCATTCTGGAAATAAAATGAAAAAACAACAAAGATCATCACTCTTTTTATATTTCCTTAACATATGAGAAAAAATGTTCTCATGTTTATATTTTTGTACATACCTACTCATTTGAAATTAGTGTTTAATTGCCCCCACTGAAAATTAAAGAATCATAAAAAGGATGATGATCCCTATCAATGACCGCTTTAAGCTCCTCTAAGTGCTTATATTTTGATTCCACAAGAGCAAGGGGTCCATTGTAAAGCCTCAAGGGAACGGCAACTTGACCAGCCCAGCGGGTGAAAGTCCCACCATTCCGGTGAATAATCCAACTTATGCTGGATATTTCCTGAGGGTAAGTATTTAATACGTCTTATATCGGTCACTACAGGATCTCCTGCCCTTTTTCTGGTCCTCCAGGAAGACAGATTAGAAGTCAAGGTTTCATATTTTTTTTAATATTTTATGATTAGAATAAATAGGCACATATTGTACATTATCAGCCTCCACCATTGTGTGCCCTTTCTCAAGAATAATTTGCTCCACAGTGACTGATGCAGCTTTGGCATGGTCACTGAGAGCACTCGCTAACACTATGTTCCGGTTCTGATAATTGCCACCTTCAGATATCAGTATTATTTTGGTGTAATTTACCGGTGAGCTTTGTACATAATCCATTATGCAGCTAGTGAATTCGTTGGCTGTCACTCCACCGTCTGCTTCATGCCACGTGTACAGTGTAACATCTACATTATTCAAAACATAAATAGTGAAATTATATAGTTGTAGCTTTTGTTTGTAGTAAACTGCAGCACTAACAATTTAGGACATAGAAGAGCACTTTGCAAGTCCATTGTTAAAACCAATGTAGACTTGCTGGCACTGTCTTTTGCTGCTTTTTTTTTGCCTCTTTTGCCTGATTTTTTTTTTTCTACGTGCTGTTCGTATTCTACTTTGTTAACGCTACCACATTGGTAGCCTACACATGTATCGCACTGGTCTTTCCAAAGCTTGTGAATTGACATCTTTTCACGTTTCAATACTTTTGTAAACAAATTCCTGCCCACAATAGCCAAATTGTTATCAGTGCCCATGTATTGTGTACTGACAGTATGTGTTGCAGAGACAGGAACGAAAACTCAACATACCGCCTGTTTGAGTTGGCACTGCAATAGTGGCTCGGGGCCATTGGAAGAAGATTGAACCATGTCCTTATTTTTCCCTCTGTTGCATTCTTCTTCTCAATTTTCTTTGATAGAACCGCAGACGCAGTATTAATATTTTCATCATTGTCTGATGGTTCTTCTATTTTAGGCGTATTCCACCTTTTAAAAATGTTATATCCGCGGAAGAAAAAATACACAGAATAAGTTTAAATTATAGGTAAAATGCATTATTAATTGGAATACTTGTTGAGAATACATGATGCAGAAAAAGTTCCGAATTCAAATTCCTCACATGTTGGCTTAATTGGCCTATTTTTATGTTTTCGCTATCACATCACTATCCATCACTGGATAACGCCTCCCTGAAAGAAATGCATATGAAATAAGCATATGGTTTCACTAAAAATGCAGAAAAAAACAACTTTTGTTGGAAGCATCGCAAACTTCATAACCAAAAAATTATACAAATGCATAAAAACTGAATGCCCGAAATATTGCATAAAAATCCTTAAAATAAAATAGCGACACTTTAAATCTTCTCTGGGTGTATGTAGACTGTCTTGATTTACAAGAAACTTCAAATTATTGTATTTTTATTCACTTTATCGTCACTGAAACAACACTCTGATCCATGACAAATGTGAACTGTCAAAATCACCATAGACTAGAATATATCCTATGTGCCGAAAAGAGCATAGACAAAGCACATTCAAAATGGCTTATGTGATGCTCCTTCACATACGATTTAGGATTCCGGCACATAGTATTTATTTAATAAAGTCTGAGTAAACTCTATCACATAGGATATATTGTATATATATTGTAAAATACGCGTCGAATAGTACCAATAACTCGTTTTTGCCAAAACTGTCACATAGGTGATATTATATATGCGATAAGTTGCCAGAATTTTTCAATTTGTAAAAATGTTATTGTTTCAATGTGCTAAAATTAAAGTATATATTAAATCATTTGATGATTTGTATGATATTTTAAAATTCATCTTTATGTTCCAGGACCGTGTGGCCACTCTATTCGCCATACTAAAAAAGCTGCCGAAGCCCAACTTTGACCTGATGGAGCGCCTCATGTTCCACCTGTCTCGCGTGGCGGCACACGAGCAAGCCAACCGCATGAGCGCCGGTGCGCTGGCCATCGTGTTTGCGCCATGCATCCTGCGCACCTCCAAGCCGCAGCCCGCGCAGGTCAGCCTGCACCACATCGCGGCGCAGACCACTTGCGTGGAGACCATTCTGACGGAGAGGATCAAGACGGTACGTTGGTATTTAAGTTTTATTTTAAACATAGGTCAAGCCTCATCCGGATGTAGATGAAGCAAATGGGAATCTGTATTAGTGATTAAATACATTCCTCCAATTTATCTGTAGGATCACAGAGCCCTTTTTCTGCCTATTTTGCTTGTAAGATAGGCCCCTGTGATTCTAAGACTTCAGCTTTCTCAATACATATTGCACTCTGAATGTAAAACCGTAGTAAGTGCAATGTGGAATTTTTCAACTATATTCTTTATGGTGCATAAAAATGACAAGTGAAAATTCAACTTCTTTAATAGTGATACAGTACCCCTATTTCATGTTTTCCCACTTTTTATGTCAAAAACCTGAGTCTAATTTTTATCCATACATGGTCATATAAATATTTCCCCCAATTTACGATTTCAAAAAATTTCTGCCCCCGGTTTTACGTCAGTTTCATGCAGACTCTACTTGATAATATCTCCAAAGCCTAGCTATTTACATTTATAATAGTTAAATGCCAATTTGTTTACACATTACTTTTTCTCTTTTTTCCTGTGAAACCATGTTTTTTTTTTAACATTATTAACTCACAATTCCTATGTGTTTACGTTTTTACCTATCTCAGAATATCAGGTTGACAGGTCCAGGCCCCGTGCAAGTAACGGGGCGCACTTTCAAGTTACACGGTTAATATACAAGTAATATCAAGTTTTTAAAAAGATATGTTGATTAACATGAAAAAATATTTTATTATTAATTAGTCTATCGGAGTTTACATTTGACAAGCCGGTAAGCGCCCCGATGCGGCATTTTTAGTTTCGTTAGACAAATAAAATGCTATACTGAAATTTATTTTTCGGAACGCGATTCAAGCATGTCATATTTAAAAAATAAATAACGATATTCATATTTTTGTAATAACTTGAGATTTCCGCAGTAATATGTCAAAATTTTCATACATCTCTTATCAAAATAATGTTGTGTAGGAAATTTGACTTTGTCAGGAAAAATTTTATCCATTTAAAGTTACGATCTAGTTTTAGGTTGTGATAATTTCGATACCAAATTCATTTACTTATTTTGACATGTTGTCGATAACATTACATGTTGTAGGTAAAATCGGAAATTATTTCCACTTCAGAAAATATTGGAATACAGGAATGTATGGAAAAGAAAAGAGATATAGATTTCTTTGATAATGACAAATTTAGGTATCATGGTTTTTCAAAGTAAGGAAGTTTTAGAGTTTATTCATTTTATTTTTTATTAATTTTATTTTTTATTAATTTGAAACATTTTACAAAAAGTCCCGATAAACTATTTTTTTGTAGTTTGTCTAATGGGAGCTTGTTATTCAAAACTTTATCCTAAATTTGCAGTTAAGGTTACAAAATATATATATATATCATCGAATGGTTTAATGGAAAATTGAGTAGGTACTTAACAATTCAACTTTTCCATACATTTTTCATTTCCTCAGCTTAACATTTTCCTCAGTTTTACACATATTTTCATTGTTCCCTTGAAAAACGTAAAAACGATGTTTTACTGTAATTAGAAGTAGCCAAAATTTATTGGATATTTAGTATATAATTTAACGTTATTCACTATTTTTCATATAATTAATCTACATGAATTCTCTTTGAATCTTTTTACAACATTTATTGTCAATTTGTGGAAAACTCCTACCTATGATGATATTTACTAAACCTCATCTTTTGAAACATAAAAAAAATTCCATACCAATAGTAAAAATATTGGACAACAAATTTCCAGTGTTTTATTTATGTGCTATGTAATATTATAGGTGACTGCCACCCTGGCGGACATAGCCACCCTGGACACTGCATGCCACACGGCCACGCATCGTCTGTCCTCGCTCCGCTGCTCCAAGGTGTTCACTCCGGACGAGCTAGCCGTGAACCCGAACTCGGTAGCGGCGGCGGCGGCGGCCGCCCACCCGGACCACCAGCCCCCGGCTCCGGAAAACGAAGAGGAAGCACTCCTCGTCGGCCACATTCAGGAGATACAGAAGGAGAAAGCCATCCTGACCAGCGCGCTGCCTTCGCTCACTCGTGCTACGTCTGATGACGACCTCCTGAGCACCGACCTGGACGGGGAGTGCGGGAGCCTGGACGACCTGAGCCACACACCGGCCAAGGGCAGTGCCCGTCACCGGTCTAACCTGCACCGCCAGATGTCGTCCGACGATCCCATCATGGTCTGAATCACCTCAGTAACCTGTTAAACAAATAAACCCATCTGTCAATCAAACAACAATATGCGTGCAAGAAAATTGGCCCATATCAAACAGTCACAACAACACCTGCACCTGGCTCCTGGCTCCTAAACAACGGAGCTCAATAGCTGCTATATCATATATATATACATATAATATGCATTTCATCTTAAGATATGTAAACCTTGTAAAACACTATAACCTATCTATCTATTGGTATATAATGATGCAGCAATCTTTAATGTGTCAGAAATGGGAAATATCTTGAAATAACAAAAGTCCACTAGAGGAACATTTTGACGAAATGAAACATTTAGGTTTTTTAAGCTGAAAAATGAGCGATACCAAAAGGGTTCAACTCACTTCTAAGCCACAAGCTGCAAAACTTATGTAATATTTAAGCAAAATATGCTAAACGATCCACATGGTTATTCAAGCGTCTTCTGAAACAACATTGATCCGTGCTCTTGAAGAATATTTCAAGTCAAACTGCTTTTCATCATACTTGCTGACAATTTTGACTTACGAGGATTACATGTCTCAGTTGTGATTTGCTATGTCAATAACTGTTGGTAAAAGCATACAATGATAGATCCCTCGTAGCTCTTCTTCTGCTGTCACACATGGTTTATGAGAAAGAGCGAGGTTACAACAAACCTCATTCTCATAAATGAAACATGTAACAAAAGAATGACATGCATTGTTTATGAGGAGGGAGAGGTTACAATGGAGCTGTCAGCAGTATGCCTATACCAATAATTGTTGTCATCTAACCAAAAATATCAATTCTCCGCATTCAGCATTGCTTTTTAGCTTCTTTTTTTTATGAGCCAAGTGTTGTGATTGTTAACAAAAATTAGGTTAATAATATTATTTTCGTATTAACATTTTGGCCTAGATATAAAAAATGGATCAAAAAAAATTTTCTTTACCGTAATTATATTTGTTAGCGACATTGAATTATGATGTCATTCTTTAATCTTATAGATTCGATTTTCGTTAATGTCTTTTGTTAGCTGAGTTTTTGCATGAATCTCATAAATAATATCGCACCATTTTGACCAACGACCTTCAAGATTTGAGGCCTCCCTTATATACAGTGAAACACTCTTACAAGATTTTTCAAGAGACTAACGAAAATCTTCTTTTGTGGCAAAACCTTATGTTCTGGTTAAATTAGACAATTTTTAAATTTCTGTCTGAATTGAAAACTCATGCGAAATCCTTAAATGGGTGTTTTACTGTAAATAATTTTTGGTTTTGAAAATATTTAGAGAAAAAAAATCAGTATCCTTTATGTGATTAATTATGAACACCGTAGCAATTTGTTTCTTTCCAAAATTTGTGATACATATAAATAATAATTCAATTGACACACATTTTATGAAGCACGTAGTTATATGGTTCACGCCTATATTGTTTATAATATTAAGCAAACAGAGATGGACTTTTATTACAGTAGAAATATTAGCATAAATTATTATCACAAAATGTTTGTCTTTGTTTTTATAATTTGCGAAAAATGTGATGCGTCCACCTTTGGGGATTTAAAGCATTGTGTAATGTTGTACTGGGGCAAACCTTGTCCATCTAGCATTAGTCTGACATTTACTATACTATAATTTCTCTTTTATTAATTAATCTTTAAAAAATTATACGCTTAGTACCTCTGCCCTTTGTTTTTACTAAAGATGACCAGTCCACTGAGAATTGGGATAAAATGTGTATTAAGAAATATCATAAGTAATAAATTTACTAAAGTATATGGAATATATTTGTCGTCATTAGATGCTAAGTGAAATTTTATCTTATACATAACTTCATTCATTCATCATGGATATATATATGTTTTAAAATTAGATTTTTCATTTATATTTCTTGAAGTCTCACTGCTGATATAAAATAGTCTTAGTCTGTGAACATTTTATATAATATATTTAGAATGTTTGAAAGAAAGACGCATCCTATAAAATGTCTGAAGAAACTGGTCGATTCCAACCTAAAATAGAGTGGTTAAACAAGGTTTATTTTGGTTTTGTAATTTAATCTACAATCTTGTTCTTACGCTGAAAATAGGGACTATCAAAACAAATTAAATTAAATTAAAAATAATCAAGAAAAAATAAATGAGTAAATTAATTTTCTAAAAAATAATGTCTTCTAAATGATTTCTTTTATAATCGGTAATGTTCTCACAATATCATAACTTTACCATTCTTGATTTGATTACAGAAATTATTTTTTTTGAAAATTTGTACATAGTGAAAATGTTATTTTGATTCACGGTCGTTTTGAAAATATAGTTGAAATATATTGATAATTACTTAAACCCATTTTTTAAGTCTGGTTTACTGATTTTGATAGCAACTTGACTTAGATAACATAAATCTAACATCTGGGATTTCTATAATTTAAAATCAAAGAATATCTTTAAATTAAATACGATGTGTGTGATTTAATTCGCCATTTTGTGAAATATTCACCACGAGATGACAAATGTTTCATATTAATATCAGTTCCATCAAGCTCTGATGTAAAGGGAGCTTTAGATAATGTTTAAATGTTTAATCTACCTAATGTTTGGAGTTGTTGTGTTGTCAAAAGAATAATGTTGATTCAATCAATCTATAATCTATTTTTAGAACTTCATTTATTATATATTATCTATTGTTAAATCTTGTTGAAGTTGTTAAAGTAGCCATTGTTAAATGAGAAATCTATTCAATATTTTATCTCTAAAATCTGTCGGTTGGTTGAATATTTTGTAATCTATTAATATTTGTAATTTGAGCTGCCAAAAAAGTATGATTATATTTTTAGATCAAGGAAAGGTGTTAATTTAAAAAAGCTCTTCCAAAATTCAAAAATAAAACCTACTGCATATACCCCAACCGCTGTTAGGTTGTGGGTAGTGAAATCAGGAAGTACAAATTCACCAGCGGTGTGATCGGATTCACCGGCAAACTTCTGGTGGTCAGGATTCATACATATAATTTGTCCTCAAAAAAATCTAAATCAATTGTCATTTCCCTAATGAGCTATGAAGCTTTATTATATATATATATATATAACTGTCAAAATAATAAGACAAGTCACCATATTGTTTTTTCCATCAAGAAAAAAGTTGTAAACCTAACCTTTTTTTTTAACATAAAATTGGAAATAAATTAAGTTAAAAAATACCCTGTAAATGTGGGTCTATGTCCTCCAATATTTTATTCTTTGATTATTCTTTTAAAGATGGCAACTGACTTGAGCATTTGCTCAATGTGAATATTCGCTGGAATATTTGCTCGCCATAATAACATGTATTTTATTTTGGCTCGCTGTACTGACATGGTGAATATTCGTCATTGTAACGTGTTCACATCGAGCAAATACTCAACTCAGTCGCCACCTTAATAAATATTTTTCAATCTTTTCAGTATTAATAAAAGAATTTGAATAATTTATTATTGGACTGCGTTATAGTTTGTTTTCACGTACATCGATGGACAGTTTATATTAAATGACTC